>QRDG01000373.1:319416-470487 GCA_012064385.1 Puccinellia tenuiflora
GAATACAAATGGGTGACTTTTATTCTACATGAGATATTATACAAGACTTGGTTAACTTAGTTAAGGTTGTTTTTAGCATCACAATGAATTATGATATCTAGTTCGTCGAACCATTTTTTATGTTAGTTTTTGTTTGACTAGCTTTTCGATAATTATGTGGCTAATTTTCTATAGCAGACTATAAACTGAGTTTATATCACGAGACAATTTGATAATCGTGAGCTGAGCCTAACTCACATCTAGCATAAAGATTGATTAGTAGAGTGCACATGAGAGTGTGACATCGGCCTCACATAACTTCCCTAAACCAGAAAATGATCTCTTAGATGGAGGGGGCTCGGGCTACCGTGAGCCTTTTTTTAATTTTTTTTTTGACTTTAAAGTTCCAAAAAATTCTGAAAATACCCCGGGTGTAGTTGATGATGTATTCTATCAGTGTTTAAAAACTCAATATGAAATAATTTGTTTTCTAGGCTGAGTAAAAATGGGGAAAGTATGAAACTCGGTGCAGTGAACCGTACATGCTTTCAAAACTTAAAATTTGTCAGATTTTTCATTCATGTGTAGCCTAGAATAAAAATAATTCCATACTAATTTTGTTGCAGACCGGTAGATACGTCATCGATTACATCCATGATTTTTTTCATAATTTCTTGGAAGTTTGAAGTGGATTTTTCAGTTTTCCCCCAAAAAAAGGCTCACTGTAGCCCGAGCTTATTTGTAGTTTCCGTCTTGAATCTCAATTTTCTTAGTTAGTGACACATATTTTTATTATTTATGCAAGCATTATCGGTAAGAGATGCCCCGAAAAGATGACTTGGATATTGTATAATATGTTTCTATAAGGCTCACTGTAGCCCGAGCGCATAAGAAAGGGCTACTAACCCTGCCACCTAGGCTCGTTGATAGTTCACAAATTTTGCAACGTACAAATTTATAGTCAGCTGGAGGAAGAAGGATGAAGGGGGCGGATCAGAAAAGTGTTGAAAGTATTTTAGAGACAAGTACCCACAATGAAGGAAAGATACGTACAACATTTCGTCCATACGACCGCTCGAAGTCCCTACGCGTAGTCACTCTAGCGCTGCCACTTGTATGAGATTTTAACGTGAAAAATCTTTCTAAAGAGAAAGAAAAAACCATGGACGCCATTCATCAAATCTCCATTATAATCGGGTGAGGTTACAACGCCGGGATTTACAAATTGTGACTTATCCCAAACCGGCGCTTACATGAGGTATATAAAATAGTGGTGATCTAGGTCGGTAACGATCCGCTCCACTCGACCTAAACTTACTGCCGACAGACCTCGTTCCGCTCATCAGAATTTAGTCTCTTTTATTTGCATAGCCATCAACTGAATTTGGATCAAAATAAAACAACATTCTCCACTATCTACCAACCGAGGCGATAGAAGCGAAGAAACATTCAACTTTTTTGTGGGCTTCATTTTTTATGTCTTGAATGCATGTGAAACCAAATGAATAATAAAAAAGATAAATCATGGACAAGAGACCAATGTAGCCAAGTGGATCAAGCCAGTGGATCGTGGATCTACCATGCTCGGTTTCAATTCCCATCCTTCGCCTACTGATGGTTGCAAACTCCAAAAAAAGGCAATTGTTCATATTACTATTTACTTACGATATTGTAGAATAACATTGTCGTTATTTATATTCCTTTTCCTAGTTCTTTGTGTTTCTTCATGTGGGTTATGTTCTTGCTATGAGAGACGTACTCTAAAATTGCAGGAACATGAAAAATACAAATTGAGATGTCATGGCTTCTTCAATCCATGTACCAAAACAAAGAAATGGTAACATGTCATATTGGACGTGCTTCATAATTTCTTTGAAGAATTAGACATCGACACAAGATAAAATTCCATAAAATCAACCTTTAGTTAGAAATATTATTGAATTCAAGTACGGAAATGTAACCCCTCACAGCTTGTTTGGCAATCGTATGGAAGGGGAATGAGAGTTTAAGACCTATTCCCTATCCCACGTAGGAGTTTAACACGTGAATTCCCTTTCCTCTTTTCTTCTTAATTCCCATTACACCCAATCAATCAATGGATTAAATGTCTCACTACCTTAAACTCCCATTCCCAATCTCTAACTCCCCTCAAACAAACACGCTGTGAAGATTTTGGATTTTCGGTGGCTTCATCATTCGCGTAGTGCGACCGCGAGGAGAAAATACGCTGGACAGGTCCTTCACACGAAAACGCGCAATCTACACAGGGGCCAAATCGAGAAAGTAGCACTCTCCTCCCTTGCCCTTTCCTCCAAATCTCTCTCCATCTTCGCCGTTCCCGAGCCGCCCTCTGCCCTCTCTCCCATCTGCCTCCGCCATGGCCCAGCCCGCCTTCCTCTCCTCCCTCCGCTCCCGCCTCCGGTCTCCGCTGCCGCCCCCTCACATCCAGCCCCGACGCGCGTACCACGTCGAGCTCGGCGCACGCGAGAAAGCGGTCAGCCCCCTCCTCCCCGTCCCCTTTCTCCTTTCGCTGTGTCGATTCGATCGCTAGATTGTATAAGGTTACTTTTCCTCGCCGCGATTTTAGTATTAGGAATCACAGATCGTGCCTGCCGTTCTGATCTACCTACAACCTCGAAACATATCGATTCGATCTGATTTGAAACTGGCAACATGTTGCGATTACCGATTAGGGATTTTTTTTTTCCTGTACGTGATGTGTGATAGCAATAGGAGAAACGGGAGCATCTTAGAGGGTTTTGGTTTTATTGAGAGTGATTGTCGTCAAACTCAGGTGCCGCTTGGGGACTGAATTTACTAGTAGTAGGTTTGCGAACTGCATTGGTGGTGCTTAATGATGATGCAGAAGGCATCTTATCGTTTGCATCCTTATTCGCACAGCGGTGCACAATATATTGTCAGAATCTATCAGTGTAATGCCTTTGTTTGCTGATCTTTGGTGGTTTGTATCGCTGACATGGTGTTTTATGTCACGGTACTTTAGTGTTTCTCACTATATATGTAACTAAATAGGGTGTTCAAACACTTACTGTTGAACTTTGATTTTGGCAATTACAATATTTTCCTTTGTTGACAGAATAATCACATTTTCATAAATGTGAAGCTTTTAGTTATTTTATTTTCTGGGTAGTTTTTTTTGCAGAAGTGGTACTTTATATGTAGCACTTGAATACATGATATGCTTTTTTCGGCAGTTCAGTTAGTGCTAAGCTTTTCATATGGCCATTTTATTTGTTTTTTGCAAACTGTGGTTTATGTGAAGGCTAGTTGTACAAGCAAAATTCCTTGGTGTTACTGTTATTAGATAACAGACCACAAGACTGCAAGTCAACATTAACTTGCAAAGTAGCATTTAGTTTCTCACTTCTACATTGTGCTAGTTTTAATGTTACTTACTTTTGGATTTTGTGAGATTTTTATATTTATGTTTATTAATATGCAGTGTGTTTCTCTTTCCTCCCATTAGTTGGTTTTGACTCTTCATTACTTGCAGCTTTTAGAGGAAGATGTTGCTTTAAAGAGGTTCAAATCATTCAAGAACAATGTGAAGCAGGTCTCCAAGATTGGGAATGTTCTCACTCTCGTTGTTTTTGCTGGTATGTATCTTACTTTTGGTTGTTCCTGACCCCTTCTTATTTTTGTGTATTAGATCTTTTACTTTCAAGTACTGCATTGGGCAGTAATTAATGTTTCAGTTTGTAAATGGATGTTTACCACTTGCCCTACTGTTATATGCTTGTTATCATGTAGCTCTTCATTTTATGATATAACCCTGTAGTTTAAGTCTCTACTTTTAGAAGTAAGTTCGCAGTGGGGTTTTGATATTGCAGGGGAAATTTTAGTATGCTTTGTTTCTTATTGACTAACATGTCTTCCATATTCGTTTTTTGGATTAAAAGCTATTGCTCTAATACCCATGTTAGTACACTATAGCATACTGAGGCTATGTTGTGTTTACTATTTGCTGTTGCAAGCAATTCAACATACGCTCTGTTGGTTAGTTTCTAGCAGTAAAGGACATGTTGTTCTGCATGTTTAATCTTGAAATGGTGTAGTACTGCTGGCAACTCCATATGGTAGCTATTTCTTCCATATGAATTCTGTCAACCCTTCCTTCTGTTTCTGGTGATTCTCTTGCATGTTTTCTGTCTGTAGTTCTTGTACTGACCATGGAGTGTATTGTACAGCATATTTCATGAGTGCTGAGTTGCCATTTTAGAAGAACTAATAATGTATAGTATCTTTTTACCGTCACATGATGAATTCCTGCAACTAGCAATTGCAATTACGTAGCTTCGAAGATGGTACCTGTTCTTAAAAGACGCATTTCCCTGTATCTCAGATTCTCCATATTGTTGTTAGTCGCCCCACCATGGCCATAGTAACTGATCGCCTGAAAATTCACGTTAAAGTTACTTATACATCTCGGCATTTTTCAGGGTACCCATAATCATTGAAACATGCTTTGTCTTGAAGTTTGAGTATGGTGTTTGTTTTAAATACTAGTAAAATTGACATAATCATTGAAGTTTAGAAACATGTTCTGCATTTCAGTAGAAAGTAGGTTTCAGCCATCTGCTGTCCTTTTATACTACTTGATCAGGTCACTAGGATGCATCTCTTTAAGCAGAGAACTGAATTTCTCAACTTTTGGAGAGAAATCTGGAAATATGTAATGCCGCCTTTTTTTGTTGGCCTTGTAGGTTGTGGTACCACCTGTTGCATCTGATTATGGGTGTTTCACCTCACAGTTGCGCTGACTGCTACTTATTTGTTTTATTGCGCAGCCTGCAGCTATGAGATCGTTGCACTGGCGACAAGCACGCAATGAAGGAGGTGCAATGGTGTGCGAGCGCTTAGATCTTCCAGAAAGTGATTCATCTCATAAACTGGCATTTTACCAGCACTCGTTTTGAGCTTCCTGTGTCGATCTTATTGTGTAAAATAAAACAAGACTAGGTTGACCTTATTTGCCATTCACTTGCTAGTTTCTCTGCCAATTTATTACTGTTACATAAAGTGAAGGTTTCATTATCTTGAGAAGCCACTCTGCTATAGATGATGTTTCAGTAAATTCTTGGCCTGGGATCTTTCACGATTCCTTGATGTCTGATCGTTATGCGATTTCCTTATGTTTTATATTTCATCCGTCGTCTGGGGTCTATGCGCAGAGCAGGATGAGTGTAAAAATGTGACATCCTTCCATAGAATGCAGTCTTTGTACTTAGTAATAAAGAATTTGCGTATTTTAATACAAGGTATGAGTAGTAAAATTACGGCTTGGGTCACATAAATTTAATAAAAGTTCCTTACAACGACAACTAAAGTTGCTTAGAACGCCACGGTTGGGAGATTAAATTTTGTTCGAGGAATGGATAGGGTTAGTTTTATTCACTCCATTCCATGAGTGGAGATTTGGTGCTCCCGAGTGGTTTAAAAATTTTGAATTTTTTTTATGTGTTTCAAAAAATGTTTTAAAAAAAATCTCAGTTGTAGGTAATGATGTATCCCATAACTATGAAAAATATCAAGTTCAAATATATTTTATTCTAGGCTACAAATTTTTTTGATAAAAATGTGGATCTGAGTATTCATATTTTCAAATTTCTAAATTTATCAGATTTATTATTTTGTCTAGCCTACACTCGAGATTTTTTCAATATTTTTTAAAATCCCATATCATAGCCTTCCTCTTAAATCGGACGGCCTGCCCCACAAAAGAAACACTGCTTAATGCTTTACTCTTTGAAAGTCTTGAACCGATAAGGAGGGGAAGGGACGACCGTAAAACCCCGGTGACGAGCAGCCATGGCGACGAGGCTGTGGGCAGCGGCCGCGGCCCTAAACCCCACTCTCCTTCCTCATTCGTCTTCCCCTCGTCCGACCCGGTCCGCCCTCTCCACGCGGCCAAGCGGCGGGAATCTCCTCCGCCTTCGCAGCCGCCGGCCGCGGCCGGCCAAGGTCGTGTGCCGCCGCGCTAAGAGCGCCGCCTTCGAGGACTACAAGTTCCCGGACCCCATCCCCGAGTTCGCCGAGCAGGTCAGCGAGCCACTGCCTCTCACCCCCCGATTCTTCTTGCCGGGACACGCAGCTTCTGCTTCCGCTTCGTTCTGAACCCATATTCCTGTGGTGCCTCTGTCAGGAGACGAGCAGGTTCAGGGAGCACATGACGTGGCGGCTGGAGCAGAAGAAGGAGGAGTACTTCGGGGAGCACGTTGAGGAAATCGTCGACGTCTGCACCGAGGCACGTATCCATTCGATTCACTTGCTCGTATATTAGCATTTTGGCGTATTCTGTTCTAGGATGTGGCATTGTGTTGCATTTTTGGCATTCTAGAATTATATTAAATAGATGGTTGTGTTGAGGAGATAATTGAGAAAATGTAGAAAAGAACTGACACTAAGAAAGAACATATGTGGTTTGGAAATTAGTGAGCAATGGAGATGTCCTGAATTAGCTGGGGAATGAACATTGGAACTTTCTGCCGCGCCTCTTGGAAATCCAAGCATTTTTATGATGGTTCAGACAGAGTCTTGCATTGTCTGCTAGAGACTGGTAAAGTAGCTCAACAGCCGTAGTTTATGTATGTTATATAAAGTATGTTTATATATAGCTAATATCATTAGGATTGGTTGGAGGTACAAACGGCAGATACAACCGTACAAGACACTATGCAATGTATGCACGTAAACTTAGAGACAAATAATCCGTCTTGTCAGTTGTCATCGGTTACAACCTAGCTTAGCCTGAATTCCGGCACTGTATGTTCACATGCTATCAGCTCCACCACGCTCCAATCCAGCCTATGTTAGGCTTTTGATCACCTTTTTAGCCTGTCTTTAGATAGTTAGCATTAGGATTGGTTGGAGGCACAAACTGCAGGTTCTAGGACACTATGCAATGTATGCAGGTAAAACTTCAGAAAAACTGTTTTCGGTTATGATATCCATGCGAGAATAAGCAGTCGTGTCAGTTGTCGCCGATTAAAACTTACAAACTAAGCTTGGTACTTGAATTTTGTTACTGCATGCTCGCATGCTATAAGCTCTGTCTGTGTCAATCTTCAATACAGCCTATGTTAGGCTTAGAAGCACCTTGAATCCTGTCACTGTGACGCCGTCGTTGCAGCACTGCTCTTTTCAGCTAGTCCAAGAGTTGAAATCTGGCAAAGCACTAAGTTGTGATTCTCTATTCAGCTAGTCCGTTATGTTATCCGTGCCACAGTAATCCCCTTCTTGTCAGTTGTCATCGGTTGCAACTTACAACCTAGCATAGCCTGAATTCCGGCACTAATGTTCACATGCTATCAGCTCCACCACTCTCCAGTTCAGCCTATGTTAGTCTTTTGATCACCTTGAAGCCTACTATCTTTAGAGATATGTAGCAAAACTGTTTCCGATTATATGATATTCGTGCGAGAATAATCTGTCGCGTCAGTTGTCGCCGGTTAAAACTTACAACCTAGCTTGGTACTTGAACTTTGTTACTGCATGCTCACATGCTATGAGCTCTGCCAATCTCCAATCCAGCCTATGCTAGGCTTCGAAGCACCTTGATAACCTGCCACTGTGACGCAGCCAAGGCTTGTGCACACAATACAGTATTACCTTCTGAATGATTTATGCAGCCGACAATTGATGTTAGATGTGATAGCATTGCCCTTTCCTTTCAGCGAGTTCGAGAGTTTAAACCTGGCAAAGGATTAACTAAGACGTGATTCTCTATTTCCAGGTCTTGAGCAATTTCTTGCAGCACGAGTACTGCGGACCTGGGACGCTCCTGGTGCACCCGTTCCTGGACATGAAGGGCGAGATCAAGAGAAGGGGCTCCCCGGCGCGCCTCAGGCCGCCCGCGCCGCGATCGCCTGGGCTGAGAAGAACATCGACCAGGACTGGAAGGCGTGGACCGGAGATTACTAGCGCTAGTTAGTTTCCCCTGTAGTAACTCGTCTCTGCTGTTGTTGTACCTGTAGTAGTAGTGTTCATGGTTCAGTGTAGAGTTGGATCTGGATTCTTGAGTTGAGTAGTCGTGTTAATTTATCGGATCTGGAGCTTGCGAAATTTATCTTCTGGTTGCGATGATGAATTATGCCTGAATCCTCTGTTGGAAATCCATGCCATTCCGTGCCGCGGCAGAAGATCCAAGCCATTCCGTGCCGCGGCAGGCACCACGATGGCTGGCATCTCACGCAGACGGGCAGTGCAGCGCAGCGCACTTAACTTCGTCGCAGCAGGGAGGCAGGCAGGCCGCTGACCGGGGTCAAGGCCTGCGCCGTCTGTTCTCCACAGTTGATTCATTGGAGACGAAGGACCTACCATGGATCTCGGCTCTCCTTTTGTTCGATGCGATCGATGTCCATGTTGGGAAGGGGAAGAGGAAGAGGGGTCCAAGCCATTGAAGGAGGCTGGATGGATGGATGAAGCAGGCGGCGTCGGTACGTATAGTAATAGTGGTTTCTTTCTTCCTGACTGAATTGCAGCTCTCTGACGGATCATCATCAAGACGTGAAAGTGAGTTGGTGCGTCGCGTTCGCGTCGCCACTGGCATGCTTCCGATCTACAGTACTGCTACTACTGCGAGTTATGAACTGCGATGCTGCTGCTGCTGCCACTGGACTGGACTGGAGCGACGCCACGCCACCCGTGAGCGCGCGCCTCAATGCCAGCTTGGATCCATGTCCATTAAAGGCAAGGAGCATATATTGGTGGCATATATGGGATATGTGACCCTCTCCTCCATTTTTCTCTCTAGCTTCTTCGTATTTCGAGTAGAAGAAGGATCGTCCTCGCAACTCTGAATCGGCTCACCGGATGGCTTGAAAAGCATGTTGCTCCAAAGACAACAACACTTAAGTAGCTCATTCTCGATAGATCGGTCGTTGCCTGACCATGCAGTTAAGGATGTGTCGTAGGGTTCACGCTAGGAAACTTTGCTACTGGAGTAGTAGTGTAGGTGAAAGGACGATAACTGCGTGCCAATTCCCAAATTGGCCACGTAGTACTCAATAGCATCCATGTCGAATTTGGCGTTTTTCAAGGGGTAGTTGATGCCAAATTTACATGCATGTTTTTTTTTTGGAATTAAAAGGGATATTCCCCGATTTCCATTAAAAGAAACCAAGTCTCTACAAAAATCCACCACAACACAAACAACCACCCAAGGACCCTCACCCATCGAATTCTTTTGTTCCGCTGCAACAGCTATTTTTTATGTAGACAATTTTACAACCAAGACACCACAGATAGAGAAACTACTCGAAGATTTGTCACCCGCCGCCCAGCTTTGGTCTCCAGGTTGTCCAACTTCCGGTCCTTCTAAAAACCTCATCCGCGACTCGGGTCAGCATTCTTGCGCCCCGTTGTAGCTCCAGTTTTCCGTCCTCCGCCGCCTGCAAATTAGCCCACCAATCAATCCAATAACATATACATATACGATGTATCACCTCAATTGGCTCCGAAGGCCATTTTTTTTCAAAACAAGCAAGGTTTCTAGTTTTCCATATACCCCAGAACACTGCAGCTACACCAACTGTCAACAACATTTTAGATTTCTTGTCAAAACGTTCAAGATAATCAGTAAGGCAGTGTTGTGTACTGACAAACTGACATTCAAAACCAGTTGCCACGCTCACAACATTCCATACATATCTGGCTAACGGACAGTGCAGAATGGATCATCTTTTCCGCAAAACAAGCAGTTTTTTGTACTAACCCCCCCTCTACTTAACAACACATCTCTAGTGAGGATACTTTTCTTTAGTATCAGCCACAGAAGCCACAGAAAGGTTTTGATTCGCTAAGGTAGTTTAACTTTCCACATGAATCTGTAGGGCACATTATCAGACACATGCATAGCCAAGTAGAAAGATCTAACCGAGAATTATTTTGAAGGAGATAAAAGCCAAATCAATTTATCTTCCTCCTCGTTTAATTCTACCGAGAATTTACATGCATGTGGACCCGGTGTTGACACAAGTTGAAGTAAAAAAAAAACTTTCCTATGTAGCGAAGACCCTTTCCTATTTTTCTCTCTTCCTAGTAGTACTTCTGTTTGCCGGCCGGTCACACTCCTGTAGGCTATATTTGTATAGAAGGAGAGATACACATGGAACCATAGATTGTAAATCCATGCGGGTTATTTTGTTTTCACCCAACGTTATTCCATGACATGTTTAAATGGACTTGATTATTTTCTCTCCCGGCTTTTTACAGGGTCACATCATTTTTCCTATGATTTGTTTCGATTAAGCTTCACAAAGTTAATCTGTAATATTTTCGGTACTGTCTCCATAAATGTTGGGAAAATTTTCAATCTCTCCACGATGTCTTCCAAAAAAAAAGATTAAGATGCAATTATATATCTAAACTTTGCATGTATGCAAACTAAAGAGCATTTTCTAATTGTAATAATAGGGTCTGCATACTACACATTTCCTACGTCGATAGTGGAACCTTAAGAAGTCACGGTTAGCCAATATTTTTCTTCAAAGTTGCCATTCCTCCAAGTAAAAAACAACGCAATTTCTTAAATTCTATTTTGACTTCTATTTATGAACAAGTTTCCCAAGCGGTATATTTTGTCGCATCACCTACAATTTTTTTTCTCCTTTCATATTGTGTCACATGATAGATGTTCATCCTTTCAAATATCCAATAATTCATTGCACATGGTCCCGCTGCAACGCGCGGGGTATCCTTCTAATAGCATGTCTAAGCAATGTACCCAAATTGTAGCCTACGGCTTCTAACAATATCTGATGTGGGTTGGGTTTGTTTTGGAATATTTGATTGGTTTTGAGTGGATCCGAGGAAAGCCGAGTCACAATTTAGATAATTCTTACTATGTGTTTAATAAGAAATAATCAACAAGCAATTGCCAAACAGGTAACACTTCTACCCAAAACGAAATCTCATTACCAATCCACTTGCATGCATAGGGCATCGAAGTGGTGTGACATTTGTCTTTTCTTAGAGGTGCCACAAAGTATTTCTATTAAGTTGTAGGAAATGGCATATAGAAGGTTGCCTTTATTTGATGAAGGGACAACCTCTTCATGCATAAGAGATCACTAGTTTCCAAATTATACAGTACGTATTATCTTCCTCATGTGTTTTCCTTGTTTATGAATTAATAATACGATTATGTTAGTTGCAATAGAAGGCATTAACGTGATACTTTGTTGCTCACAAGTTTCCATTGTCTTCTCTAGACGACATAAGGGGCATAAAGGAAGAGAGCCTTCTCAACATGGAGTTGCCTTTCCGGAACAAGTATGTGTTGAAAACCTATAAGAAGCGAGAAATACCATAAAAGAATCAATAAATAATAGCCCCAACGAGTAAAATGAGTCAACATGATATATAGATCACTCTGTACTCTACAAACATCCATCAAGATATTTGCTAGATTCACACGGTCCAAAATATTTTGATAAGGTATACCAGTATGTAAGGATACTATAGACATAAAATTATGTGTAACCCGAGACATATCAGAAACTATATTGAGTGCCATAAATTAATTTTAGATGAACTGGATTACTTTGCTTGGACTAAGAGTAAAATGTTGTGTAACAAAAAAATCTCAACTGATCAAGCCTAAATTTCAATGATTAAAATATTTTTTGTGAATATGAAAAAAATGTTATCTTTCTAGATTGAAAAAATGTAACTATGGATAGTGAATATATGGAACATTGAACATGTTGTCTCGATGTTCCATATACTGGTATACCTTATCATTTCTTGGGTAGTACATGCTTCCTTTTGCTACACATGTATGAAAACCAATGCATAGTTACATGCTTCCTTTTGCTACACATGTATGAAAACAAATACAAGTTTGAATACTATACTCAATAATGTACCAATAGAAAAAAAATACTCCTAGTGATAGAACGAGTTATGAACAAAAGTAAAAATGTTTGGTATAATATGAAAATCATTTCACGGAGGATCAAAATTGTCCAAATATATTATTCCACTCCAGCGAGCACGAGAATGTCTCCAACAACAAGGTGGCAATTGTCCATCATCTACTTAGAGACGGGCGTCTCCTTCGGCGATGCGTCGCGAAGATAAGCGCTTCACGGGGTAGGATTCCTGGTGGGGTCTTGCTTCCCGTTCTGAATCCCGAACGCCAACTCGATCTTACCTGCTTCGCTCGTCAACGACCGGCTGCAAGCTACCGGAAAATACCATGGAATCACCGCTCGAAAGTTCCAAACAAAATTTGAATTCAGAGATATCTACAATAACTGTTAATTAGGCTTTAGACTCGATGTGTGCATGAAACCGAAGGTAACGCAGTGGTATGAGCTTAGGGCGGTATGGCAGTTCGTGGGGTTGGGTGTTCGAGCTATGTCTCCCACTATTTTTTTGAATTACTATATAATTTTGAATCGAGCATATGTGGAGCAAACTTAATCCGGAAAAAACAAAAATATTAGGGATGTGATTCGCACTGGGATCTCCAAAAGAGAGCCACACAGCTACAATTGCACCATGTATTCATTCATTTAAGCATGTGATACGGCGTAAATATTTAGATTTAAACGTTTAAACTCATAAAATTTAAATAAAGTCTTTTTTATTTTGCTCGGTCAAGGGGCCTCGAGAAATGCTATCACATGGCAGTAACCAAATTTACCGTCCGGTTACCCAACCCTGGCTGCCCCACCACCATGGCACGGCCTACGCACCCTACTCCGGACGAATAGAAAGAAAATCAAAACGCGCGAGTTTTGCTGGAGAGACCGAAGCACGGAACCGAGCACTGAATCCACACCGTACTACTTACTCTAGGCGCGGAGGCACAGTGACACCGAACACAACCCCACACGAAATCCGTGCGGCGCGCCCCCGTCCCGTGTGATGTGAAGCACCAAACCCGGAGATCGATGGAGATGACGCACAACGACACAGGCCATGCGTGCCCATATCACATATGCTGCCACACGCCTGACAGCAAAAACATGACCCGTGAGCAGTCCTCTCTGACTGGTGGACTCCCTGTCCCTGTCCCCTGGGCATCGGAGCGGAGAGGAGCGCAAGCACGTACGGTCGCGATCGATCGGTACGCCGTGCCGTGCGGGCGTGTATCGACAGATGGGCTGGCTCGAGTAGATCTTGACCATCCGTGACCAATCATGTCGTCTCGCAGTCGCAGCTCGAAGTGGTCTCTGAATGCTGCCCTGCGTTGGTCTCGTCACTTCTCAAACGGCCCCACAGGCTAGAGGGTGAATTCTTATTTTACTTTTTTGGATAGGATACTGGTCCACGTGGTATCCGCTACATGATTTTCGTAGAGGAGCTTGTGGGTTTTTGACGAAAGAACAGCACCAAATTCGGAATTGTTTTATTACACTTCCATTTCCTAGAGTTGCAAGTAAGTTTTTTTTAATGTTAACAGGAGAGTTGCTGAATTGACCGAGTAAAAGAAGTCGAGGGAAACCCGGTGAGAAGTATATGAGTTTGTGAGCCAAAACTGCGTTCCCACAAACTTACCCATTATTTAATTATGATAAAAAAGTTAAGATCATTTATGACCTATCTGACGATGAGGAATGGAAAAACAAATATATAGACGCTCACCCTGCTCCTAGGGGCATCTCGAGACAAACCCTAGCTACCTATGTGAATATAAGGGAAAGAGAAAAGGTTCACATGAACCTAGGTTTTCAAAATTTAGCCTTAAAAATCATATTTCTTATGTTTGAGAAAAATTAAACACATTACGTCGCTCTCGTTATTGGGTATAAACATAAGGAAACTCCAAAAAAAAAAATCAGTGGCGAACATGGAATTAAAATATACTCTATTTTCTAGAGCATTGATTTTGTTCTTTCACGTAGATCATCGTAAATGCCATTTCATCGTGAAACTTTACACATATGTAGAACACTTAGATATGTTTGTTGACACTTCTTTTTCAAAAAATTGATATGTTTTTTTTTAAATTTCATCCTCGATAAAAAGTATATGAGACCGGGACCAAAACTGCATTCCCACAAACTTACCCGTTCAATTATTATAATTTTTTGATCATTTAGACATATCTATTGATAAGGATTGGAAAATATAGAGACGCTTGCCCGCTCCGACGGCTCGAGCGAAACCCTAGCTACCTATGTGAAGATAAGGGAATGATAATAGGTTCACATGAACCTAGGTTTTCACAAATTAGCCTTAAAAATCGTACTTTATTATGTTTGAGAAAATTGAAACACATTACGTCGGTCGATATTGGGCACAAACTTAAGATAATTCCAAAAAAAGAACTAGTGGCCAACATGGAACTAAAAAATATATCTTCTAGAGCATTGATTTTGTTTTTTCGTATAGAGCATCGTAAATTCCATTTCATCATGAAACTTTACATGTGTAGAACACTTCGACGTGTTTGTTGACACTTCTTTTAAAAAAAATTGATAAATTTTACTCGGTTTTTTTGAATTTCATCCTCGGTCAAAAGTATGAGATTGGGACCAACACTGCATTCCCACAAACTTACCCATTCAATTATTATAAAAAGTTATGATCATTTAGACCTATCTATTGATAAGGATTAGAAAAATATAAAGACGCTTGCCCCGCTCCTAGGGGCGGCTCGAGCGAAACCCTAGCAACCTGTGTGAAGATAAGGTAGGCATGCAGGCGGACGCCCGCCACCTGCCCGCCCCGTTTTGCATCGGCACCAAATTAGTACAGTGATTAGTTATTTATTTATAAAAAAATACATCGATTAGGCATCAACTCCTCTCAGCGGACTGCCCGCCCCCGCCCAGTGGACTGCCCACTTGCATGTCTAAGATAAGGGAATGAGAAGAGGTTCACATGAACCTAGGTTTTTACATTTTAGCCTTAAAAACGTACTTTATTACGTTTGGGAAAATTGGAACACACTACATCAGTCGATATTGGGTACAAACTTAAGAAAATTTCAAAAAAAAAAAGAACTAGTGGCCAACATGGAATTAAAAAATATATCTTCTAGAGCATTGATTTTGTTTTTTCGCATAGAGCATATTAAATGTCATTTCATCATGAAAATTTACACATATGTAGAACACTTTGATATGTTTGTTGACACTTTTTAAAGATTTATTTTGTTATGTTTTACTTTATTTTTGAATTGCATACTCAGTCATGAGTATATGAGCTCGAGAGCCAAAATTGCATTCCCACAAACTTACCCATTTAATTATCATAAAAAGTTATGATCACTTACGACCTATTTGATGATAAGGATTGAAAAAATAGAGAGACGTTCACCCTGCTCGTAGGGGCGGCTCGAGCGAAACCCCAGCTACATATGTGAAGATAAGAGAATGAGAAAAGGTTCGCATTAACCTAGATTTTTGGTGATTCATCCCGACGATGGGTTGTGCTTCATACGGTCGAGAAGACAGTTGTTATGGGAGCATTTCATATATTGAGTTGGTCTTATTTCCCCCTTTTCTAATCCAGTTTGTTTGGCCGTGATGCATAGCTTTCTATATTGTTTCAATACAACTATGGACTATGTGTAGGGTTGAAAACGAACATAAACATGGTTTATCGTTTTTGTTTCCACCTATCTTGTCGGGATCGGAAACCCCATAAAATAGTATGAAAACGGGAATCATCGGAGACAGATACAGAGCGGTTACAGAATGGATACAATTTTGTCGCAACACAATAACGATTTAATACCTTGGTTTGTACAACAAAACACACAAATAAATAAGTTGACATTAGGAAACGTTATAGCTCACAACTTTGACCAAGGATAGTTGAGCATAAAAGTAACATAGTTCAACACTTAGACAAGCAAGTAAATTCGGAAATTCACTTGTGCACCCGAGCTCACATGCACCTGTTATTTTCGAGCATTTTTTTAAAATAGTACAACATTACAAAAAAATCTGAAAAAAATTGGTGACACACACATATGAGTTTTTCACAATCGTGCAAAATTTCGGAATGAAATGACAAATTCTGTGCTCTGTGCAAAAAAGACAAAATCTGTGTTTTCAAATTTGTGTTTTTAGATCTAATTCTGACAACTGTATTTGTCTTTTTTATACAGAGCACATAATTTATCATTTCATTCCGAAATTTTGCACGAGTATGGTAAACTCATATATGTATGTCACTAATTTTTTTTCAAATTTTTTCGTAATGTTTTACTATTTTTAAAAAATGCTCGAAAATACCAGGTGCATGTGCACCCGGTGCAGAAACGCCCCTCCCGTAAATTCACGTAAATAGTTTCACGTAGAAATTGAGACAATCACAATCCTGATGAAAAATAGTTTCACATAGACACTAAGACAATCAGCATACACGGGCCTGGCTGGGCTATATTCCTGATAAGTCTCTATATTTGTTTTTCCCAAAATTTCCGTGTTGTTTGGTTTCCGTCGGAATTGGCTTCTCTGTTTTCTTTTTGTCGTTTCCGTCAAGGCCGGCCCTGAGGGGTGTCAGGGTGTGCGGCCGAACCGGGCCCCCAAAATCTAGGGGCCTCCACATGCGTAGGTGTGCATATATATAGTATGCTGTAAGCCCAGCAAAAAAAGGCTTTCAACTGGCCAGAGAGGCAAGTGTCGCACGTACGCACGTAGACGTAGAAAACTAAGCATCGCTGTCTCTCGGCCTTCCACAGAAATTCCGCCTTTCGGCCGTTCTGCCTTCGCCCAAATCCTGCTCACTCGTGAGTCGCGACCCTGATCGGTGCAAGCCTGGATCGGCGATCCCCAAGCGGCAGCCGGCCAAGGCGCCGTGGCCGTGGCTGGGCGGCGACGACGATAAAGAAGGCGCAGCGCGAGGTACCCTGACCATGAATCCAATCCACGATTGACGATCACTCGAGGAGGTATCCAATCCACGATTGACGATCACTCGAGGAGGTGAGTTAGCTGCTATACACCTGTACTCAAATCAATCAATTAATTATGTACTGCTGCTTGTTGGCTGCTATACGTCCTGATCGCTCATTCACTCGAGGAGGTGAGTACTGCTGCTAGCTAGCTGCTATCGGCAATTCTTGTCCAAACTAAGCATTTGTCTATTTTTTCCGATCAAATCACTTAATTATGTATTGTATGCATATATCCAGGAAAGTTTTAAGGTAATATGTATAATTTTTTTGAAATATGCTTACTGATTTTGGTTGTATTTGCGTGTCATTGACAATATATTTTACTTGTTATTGACAATATAAATATTCATTGTATGATATCTATATTAAGGGCCCCAAATTTTAGTTTCGAACATGGCCCCGAAAATCTCAGGGCCGGCCCTGGTTTCCGTTTAGAATATTCTGTTTCTATTTTATTTTTTTAGAAAATACCGTCTTTGATTTTTACTCTCCGTTTTATTTTTCTTCGTAAACAAACCGAAAATTCCTCTCCGTTAATAACCCTAACCATGTGTACATCCGAGAATGCAGAGTATTCGCAATCTTGCATAGGACTTTTGTAGAAACCAGTGCATTTCCTTTAAAATTCATTTGATACGCAGTGACGTGGATTGCCCACATTTACCAATCATCTCCTCCTTATCACTCATGAATACGCTTTCTCTTGTCTTTGTACTTCACTAAGCAGGCAAAGATATAAGAGCTCGTATATACATACACACTCTCTCGGCAGAAGAAGAGTCAACATAGATCATGATAGACCTGACAACGCCCCTGGCTCCGCCCCGCTCCGCCCCGCTGCCGTCGCCCGGTGGCGGCCTCTGCGCCGGCCTGGGCATGGGCCAATTCCGGCGCAAGTCCTTGGCCCCACTCCAGGCGCATCTGGGGGGATCTCGCTTTTCCTGTCTCGGAGGTCTCGTGGCGGAGACGGATCGGCTCGAGGGCTTGGATGCGGCACACGTCGCCGTGCAGGCCGCTCTTGAGGTCGTCGACAGGTCTGTCTCGGACGCCGCTGTCGACAAGCCTTCGTCCCCCCATCGGCCTAGTCGCTCCGATCTGGAGCTGATCCAAGATTTCTGGGTGGATGTCGGTTATCCCTCGCCGGCGAGCAGGTCCTGGGAGCGTGGGTCATCGTCTAACCGGTGTGAGGTAGGTGTTTCTTCGTCTGTGTGCAGGGACGCGTCGGAGGGTTCCAGCTTGGTGGTGGAGCGACCGGGCTTTCGCCGTGGTCGCCGTGGGGGACTGTCCTCCACGTCTGGACTGCGGGTCGGACGGTCGCCGCCTCGGATGGGGGCGTGGCGTGGCCCGCTGCCTCCCCGGCGTTGCTCGCCGCCCGCTGTCTTGGGCACCTTCTTCGACATGGCCCTTGCGGCGTGTGCGGCTGCGGCGGGATCTCCGGTGCCTTTCGCAGCGGAGGCGGCGGTTTCGGCGACTTCGATCGCGCCTGGTGCGGTGCGGACGCAAATTTCGAACTCCGGGTTGCTGGGCCCCGCGCGGTCGGTGCATCTGAGCCGTTTAGGGCAATGGGCGCATCTGTTCCGTCCGCGTCGGCCTAGCCCTAGTTCGGAAGCGGTTCGGCTCCATCACGGTGTGCTACGCCGTCATCGTCAATCTGTTCGCAATTCTTCGTCTGGATCGCTGCCGTTCGCCTCCGACTCGTCTCCCGTCGTTGCGCCGCCGTCCATCTCGGCCGCCGCTGCCGTGCCGTCGCCGGTCCGGTGGGAGAGGTCCTTCGCCGCCGTTCTGGCGGAGCCATCTCGTCGCATGGAGCCCCAACCCCGGCCGCTGGCGGGTGGTGCTCGTTCTCCTGCTACGGCTCCCCTGCAGCCTTCGCTTCCGGTCAGGCTGGACGCCGGGGCGGGAGTGCCTCGTACCGGTTCTTTCCCTCCCATGGTGGGAGGGATGGCTCCCGTCACCGCCGAGCCGTTCCGGCCGCCTTTCATGCCTCCGATGCCGCTTCAGACCCCTTCTCGGCAGCCTGGCTTGCCGGCGTACGTGTCCCACCCGGGGCAGTATCAGTTTCCGCCCTTGTCGTCGCTGCCTCCTCCCATGTACCCGCAACCCCAGCACCATCAGTTTGCTCCGCAAGGTTCGCTGGGAGCAGGACAGGGCCCTCGGCCGAAGAGGAAGAAGAAAAAGGGAGTGCAACAGGCGCAGGTGACCTCTCTGCAGGGCTACCAGCCGCCTGCGTTTGTGAAAGTGCAATGGTTGCCCCCATGTGTTGTTTTGGTAATTAATGACAATCCCTATGGACTAATGTGTGCTTTAAGTTATATTTGCAGTGTTGGTCCATAAGGAATGCTTGGACTCCATATGTTAGAGTCAAGGCTAAAAGAAGAAGACTATATGTTGATCAAGACTAAGTGCAAGTTGATCAACGTACAAGTTTAGGGCATGTGAAGAAGTAGATCATTTGTTGATCAAGATCCTATGTTGACCATGGTGGATGGCGTCACGTGGTGATCATCATCAAGATGAAGGCCAAGTGAAGATATGTCGAAGAGTGCCTCTCCCATCTTGGTGTATGGGGGAGCAATATGCGTGTCTTCACCAAGCGGAGCAAAATCAAGAAAGGTGATCCACTTGAGAGTAGATCAAGATCGTCATCATCGAGCTCAAGTGGAATGCGCAAGGCAAAGGTATGATCTTGATAGGTTTCTATTTTACCGGTCTCGCGGTGTAGTTGGGAGACCGGGTTTTAGGATAGGTAACCGTACTATCAAGAGGGGCTCTCGAGTGAGCTTTAGCGTATCGATCGTAGAGAGCTCAAACCTTTGCATCATTGGCATCATCTTTATTGGTTCTTATTTGTCTCTTATCATGATGTGGTCTTGGTGCTTGTCGTGCTTGTCATGACAAGGCCAAGCTCATTGAAAACGGTTTTCATATGCGTCTTCCATTGCGTTTTCGATATTAGAAATATTATCGGTTTGTCCTTGAGAAATTATCCACACATACATGTGTTGAGAATTTATCTCTTAGTTGTTTTCAAATATTTCCAAGGATAGCTACTATCATCCTCTTTCCAACAAAATTGGTTTCACCTCTTTCGGACTTCATTTGCAAAAGATATGACGGTTCCGGTTTGCAAGAGAGAGGTTTAACATTTCCTCATTTGTTATTATAATATTTTGTTGGACTATGATGTTTCTATGCATAATCTTGTAGTGCTCGTTGTGGTGATTCCAACGAGCCCAAGATCGTCGAAAACGGAGTCCGGATGCAAAAGATATTGCATTTTCAGTTTCGCCGTTTTGGCTAGGCCAGCATGGCCGGCCAAATGGCCGGCCCCATGGCCGGGGCTTCTCTGTTTGCATGGCCGGCCATCATGGCTGGGCTATGGCCGGCCAGGCCGGCCTCCCTCCTTCGGCTGCCCGAAAATTGGCCTAACGGCCATATTTTTGGCTCCCTTTTAAGGGGTCTTCTTCCCCAAGTGAACCCCAACTTTGGTTGACCTCTTGAGCACATTTTTCCCTTCTCTCTCTCTCCATTGTTGCAAGAGATCAAATCCTATAGATCTCCCAATCCCTCCACTAAAACTCATTGATCTTTGGAGGATTGAAGGAGAAGGCCTAGATCTATTATTCCACCAAACCATATCTCCTCTAAGTGAGGGGAACATCTTTGATTTAGGTCTTGGAGTTTCTTGGTGTTTCTCCTTTGTTCTTCCTCTCAAATCCCTCCCAAGCATTAGTTGCTTTGGTTGGATTCGTGTTGGAAGAACTTGACCACTTAGTGTGTTCTTGCCATTGCATTAGTTGCATCGGTTTGAGTTCTCCACGGTGATTCGTGGAAAGTGAAGTTGAGAAGCTTGTTACTCTTGGGTACTTTGGTGCCCTAGAGCTTGTTCTTCTAGGGCACGTTGGTACCCTAGACGGTTTGATTTCTCGGAGTCTTGGTGGCTTACGGGATTTGTTGGGAGCCTCCAATTGTGGAGTGTGGCTCAACCTTGTTGCTTCGGAGCTTTGGTAGCTACGAAGATATTGCCGGGAGCCATCAATTGAGTTGTGGTGTGTGCCCCGGCCTTGGGCATCGAGTCTTGGCGGCTCGGTGCATTTGGTGAAGACCCTCCAACTTGTGGAGTGAGCTTCACCCTTGTAAAGGTTCTAGTTGTCGACCTCAACGGCAACATAGTGACAAGTGCCTCGCCACATTGGTGGTAAGACACAACGGAGATACGGTGTGCCATATCAAGGCTACTCGGTGTTTCACATTGGTGAACACCGCGCCGCTCCAACGGAGACTAGCTTCCATTGGGAAGTGAACTTCGGGATAAAATCATCGTCTCCAAGTGCCTCGGTATTTCTATCCCGAGCTTCTTACTTATGCTATTTACTTTGTGATAGACATTAAGCTTAAAGTCATATATCTTGCTATCACCTAGTTGATCATATTGCTTAGCATAAGTTGTTGGTGCACATAGGTGAACCTAGCTAGTTTAGGTTTTGGCTTGATAAATTAAACGTTAGTTTTATTCCGCATTTATTCAAGCCTTAACCGTAATAATTTTAAATCGCCTATTCACCCCCCCCTCTAGGCGACATCCGTGTCCTTTCAATTGGTATCAGAGCGGGTTCTCTCTTTATAGGGCTTCACGGCCTAGAGAGTAAAGATGTCGTCTAGTGGTTTAGTGCACAATGCTTCTTTAATATTCGATGGCACTAATTATAATGATTGGAGAAATCGCATGCTAGATTATTTTCGGGACATTGATCCATATATAGAGCAAATTCTAGATATGGGTTTTTCTCCTCTAGAGGATGAGGAAAATTCTTATCTAGATGATGAAGCTTCTAATGTGATTTTCAAGTCTTTGAGTAATGCAGTTGCTTTGTCGATCTCTCCTTATCGGAATGGCCATGAGCTATGGACCAAGCTTCAAGACAATTATGGTGTGTCCATGGATAGTGAGAATGATTGTTCTCACTCCACCTCCGGGCGTAATGAGTTCTCAACTTCTTCTACCTCACCTACATGTGGCAAGCCACAAACTAATGCAATGGTGAGTAGGGATAAATTTTGCAATAATGATAGTGAGCTTCTTTTAGATAATATTTCATCTCTATCTCATTGCAATGTTTTATCCTTGGACTTAAACACATCTAGCACTATAAATGTTTCACATGCTTGTGTTGATAGTCCTTCCATATCTTCAAAAAATTACTTATATAAATCTAATGATGATGAAGAAAATAATGATGAAGATAAGGATAATAGTTTTGACCTCCTTATGAATAAGAGTGGAATGGTTGAACGTGCTCTTCAAAATGATAAAAATGCTCATGATAGTTTCATAGAATTCATAACTACCTTTGTTGGGTACAAGCAAGAATTAGATGATTTGGAAGCACGTGAAGATGAAAGTCTTCGCCGCGAACGTGGTTATGCGAACACGATTGCGGATCTTAAGGAAGCTCTTGAAGAAATCCAAACCACCAAGAAATCTCTTGAGGAGACATTTACTCTAGAGTTATCTAAAGTAAATGAAACCCATGATAGAGCTCTCAAGGTGGCTAATGATTTTAAAATTAAAAATGATGAGCTTGTTGTTGAAATTGTTAGACTCCTTGAGGCTAATGTGAAATTTGAAAAGGATGCCAAGTCCTTGGAAGATTCTCTTGCACATCTCACTAAGTCTCATGATCAACTCCAAACTCAATTACTAAAAGAGCTTCCTACTTGTTCTCCCATTGCTATTAATGTTGATGCTTGTGCTACTAACTCTATCTCTTGTGAAGCATCCATTTTAAAGGAGAATGTTGAGCTAAGGGCTCAACTTAAATTGCTAACTAGCAATTATGAGATATTAGAAGAAAGCCATGAGAAGCTCTCGAGCTCTCATGAAGATCTTCTAGTATCTCATGATAAGCTAAGGTTAGCTCATGAGGCTATCGCTACCAAGGTAATATCTAGTGAGCCTCATGTGGACAATGGCACAACTTCTAATAAAAATGCTAAAATGCCATGTGCTAGTCCTTGTAATTCTTCACCTCACACTAATGCTAAATCATATGTTGAATTACATTTTGTGCCTAGTTGCTCTAACAATGAAGCTTCAACTTCCGCTAGTACTTGTGTTGCTACTAACCTTGTAGGGAAGACTAAAGAGCACAAGTCACAAGCCACTTCTTTGAAGAAAGATGTGGAGAAACGTCATAAAGGGAAGGCCACATTTGACAACATGTTGAGTGTGCAAAAATCCCCCAATGACAAGAGTGGACTTGGATTCAACTCCAATATCAAGAACAAGTCCAAGAGTAGCAATAAGAAGGGCCAAGAACAAGTCAATCACTCGGCCAAGATTGTTTGCTTCAAGTGCAAAATTGAAGGGCATCATGTTAGGGATTGCCCAATGAAGAAGAAGCCTCTTAGTGAGAAGCAATTAGGGAAGCGGCCTATTGTTCAATCTCATGCTCAACCTCGGGTTGAACAAGGGCCACCTCCTAAGAAGACTCAAGTCATTGCTCCTCAAGTTAAGGAGCCTATTAAGAAGAAAGAAAAGAGTCGATATTGCTACTTATGCCGTGAGAAGGGTCACTTGGCTTCTTCATGCACAAACGGTACTCTATCCCACCCCATAATTATTGATGATGTCTATTCTCTTAGAAAGGATAGGGTTGGCAATGTGTTTGCCAAATATGTGGGGACTCAAAGTGGTGTCAAGAAAAGAACCATTTGGGTTGCCAAGCCTATTGTGACTAACCTCTTAGGACCCAACTTGGTTGGGGACCAACAAGCTCAAACTTGATCAATAGGTTGTGATGGAGGACATTGGAGACGTGGCTATCCTTGAAGAACTAAGGGATCTTCTTGATTATTATTTCCACAAGCCAAGTCATTTGGATTATATTATCATATCTCATATCTAATGCTCCTTCTTGCGGTAACTTATATTTAAATTATATATACATTGAAAGTTGCTTGCTCCCTAGCATGTGTTAGTTTTGTTCCTAGCATGTGCTTGTATATGTTGTGCTTATTACTTACCTTGAGTAATCAAGTTTGTGTATGATAATGTGCGCTCCATATATGTGTAAACTTTGTGTTGAGTTCTTATTGGATCTTGTGTTGATTTCAATGGGCTCTTTTTGAGAAATTAATGGACTATCCCATTTTGGGGGAGTGATATGCTTTGTGCACTTCACTAACCTAAAAATGTGTGTATATGAGTAACACCACCTAGTATTGATATATCAAGATTATCTAGTAACTATGTGGTGTGTCATGCTCATGAGAAATTCAAATTCTATAATGTCTATTAATTATCTCTATTTGATTTTATTTGCCTCTTATTAAGAAGAAATGAATTATCACATTGTGGGGGAGTAATAAGTTATGTGCATATTACAATCCTACAAAATGTGAACATTTGAGGTTTGTCACTTAGATTTGATATTGTAAATTATCTTATTCCTATGTGGCATATTAGCTCGAACAAGTTCCAATTTGCTCTCTAGCTATCTTTTGGGTCTTGTTCATGTGTGTTTGCTTGGTGTGGTTTTTCTCTAATGTGCATCTCCATACATTAGTTGAGAAACCATTTGTTCCATATTATTCTAACCATGGCCTTGCCGGTTGGTTTGAATAGTTGGAACTACCAACAAACCTTATTTAAATATGGTGTTTTATTGCTTATCTTTTGCCACATGTTTTATCTTGTGAGGATATTCTTGGATATCTCTATCACCGGGAAAATAACTCCAAATGGCCATTGTCCTTGGACAATCCATATTTGTGTTTGTGGTAGAATATTTTTGATTATCCTTACATTGGCATTGGTTTTTATTTGTCCTATCTCTTGCCAAAATATTCATTTTGACTCCCATTGCCTTCCTTGCCTCTTGCTAGGATCCTAATCCTCAAATTGGTAGTGTTTAGTGTTGTAAATAAAATATGAAGAGTAATGATCCCTTGTGCGTGCATTTTGTATTCAAATGCAAATATCAAAAAATAATGCATGAATCTTGGGGGAGCATTCCTTTTATTTAGAACACTATCCTATCTATCAATATTCGATCCTTTCAATTGGCATTTGATTTCTATCATATGTGGTTATGGAAGACAAATCTTTTCTCTTGATGCTTTGTGCCATCATGAAAAGTGTAGAGGGTGTTTTGTTTATTTAGTGTAACCTTGCTCTCTCTTGGGAGTCTTGCATTCTCATCTCTTGTTTTATGTTTATCCTATAGAATGAGAAAACCCTTTGAGCATGACTCTTTCTTTCATCCTATATGCTCATTGGCCTTGCCTAGGTACCTTCAATTAGTATTAATTGGAATTTAATATCTCCTCCATAGATATTTGCTTCAATTGATATTTATTGTGAGAATTTTGATACCTTATTACTTTATTTTACTTTACTTGATTCCGGTCAAGTATTATCCTCTTCTTGGTATCTTGTCTCCTAGTTGGTATCTTATTTTTCAATTGGTGTCTTCTCTCTCATGTGTTGTTTGATTTGACTCCTATTGATATCACACTTCATGTGTTGATGTGTTTTGGAATCAATCACATGTTGATTTGTTTCTTTCCTCAATCATGTGTTGATTTGGATTTTGATATAATTTGGACAACCTTTTTGTGTCACACTTTGGTGTGCTCTCTTCTTGGTTTACTTGGTGTTTTGTCCAAACAGTATCTCATTTGGTTCTTGTAAGTCCATGCATGCATATTTACTAATACATTTATTTTATGGCATGCTAGTCTTTCTTGATCCAATATATAGGGGATACTCCACCAAATCCTAAATTGGCTAAGATGTGCATGAAATTCAAGTTCATCTATATGCACATATTTATGAGGAGTGTTTCCTATGTATTGTAGTGTATCTAACTACTATGGAACCCAATGAGTTTGGGAACCATGTTGTACTTGAATGTTGTTTTAGGTACAATGGAGATGCATTGGATGCTTGCCTCATTCATAAGGAAGGTGTTCTCACCATGAGATTATTGGAGTCAAGCTTTGGTGATAAACAAAAATTCTCATCTTCATCATCACCAATGCTATTTCGGTAACAAGTATCTATCCCATGCATATCTTTCTTGTATTCAACCTTGTGTAGGTTGCCCCTTGGCATGAAAACTTTAAATGTACAATTGTTGTGGCTTTGGCTCTTTCCTTCACTTGGTATATCTTTGTGATATTTGTGATGGAAGTGCAAAAATCTTTTTCTTCAATTGGTATTATTTCTTTGTGATACTTGTTGCCTATCTCAAAGCATCTTCACTATCTCTTGTTCCCTTAGTGATATGTGTGATGTCTTTGATATTTTTGAAGTTCATTTATATACAATGAGATAAATTTGAGCTATGTGCTATGCTTTTAAGCAATAATATCTTTTGTATATTCATGACTTCCCTTTTGGATACCATGGTTTCCACTTTATCAACCATCTCATATGTGCAAGTTTCTTTGTGGATGTATATCATCAATGATTTGTCTACTTAGAAACCCATACATATGAGAGAGGTCGCCTTTTAGTTGGTATCCTAATTCTTTTGAGCTACCTTGCTTTTATCTATAATTCTTTGGTGGCTCCAATTTTGTCTCATGAGTGCTTGTCTAATTTTTTTTATCGGTATCTTTGCACACTCATGTATTTGTGAGGATCTTTGTCTTCATGCTTACCTTGGTGAGCATGTTGATTTTTATCGGCTAAATTCTCTCACTATCTTTTGGAATTTTCAATTGGTTTTAGTTTCCAATTGGTACCCCTAAGCTTGTGAACATACTCCTTTAAAAAGATCTTCCTTTTATCTCGGTTGGGCCAATCCTATGTTGAATGTTAAAAAAAATTGGTATCCTCGAGTTTGTGAACATATTCTTTATGAAAAAATCTTCTTTGTAAGTTATGTGTGTCAATACTTGATATATAACTTATCTCCATTTGGTTAAGACTATGTGTCTTATCAAATTAATTGTCTTGTCACACACACATACTCTTGGTTGGGCCTTCATTAATAATTTCTTTTAATTGGTATCTCCATATGGCTCAACCACATCTTTGGTGCAAGTGCTTTGTTTTGCTTTAATGGTTACATCCTTGCACTTTGTGAGTGTTCTAGATGATTATGGGGGAGCAAGGATTCCATATTTGTGCACTCCTCAATAGTGCATGAACATTGGGGAGCTTCTCCGTTTTTATTTAGAACTCTCGCCTTGGATCGTTTTGATTGCCTATCTTCTTTATGGAGATGTTTAGAATGACTTCATCTTATTTGCAATCTTTGATCCTCAATATAGTTTGATTTCCTCCAATTATTCGTCAATGGATATGTGCATTTGATTCCACTCACATTTTGAGAAATGCACACTTTATGGAGGAATTCATATTATATTGGCTTTCTAAAATTTTCTTCCCATTTCGGCAATCGATGCCAATGGGGGAGAAGTTTTAGAGGGTTTAAGGGAATTTGGGTTTTATGCTTTTGTTGCATTTGCCTTTAATGTGCTTTGCATTCTTGCTTGTTTGTCTTGCAAGGTTGCTATATTCATTATATAAACCCTCTTAAAAGGGATTATCATCAATTACCAAAATGGGGGAGATTGAAAGTGCAATGGTTGCCCCCATGTGTTGTTTTGGTAATTAATGACAATCCCTATGGACTAATGTGTGCTTTAAGTTATATTTGCAGTGTTGGTCCATAAGGAATGCTTGGACTCCATATGTTAGAGTCAAGGCTAAAAGAAGAAGACTATATGTTGATCAAGACTAAGTGCAAGTTGATCAACGTACAAGTTTAGGGCATGTGAAGAAGTAGATCATTTGTTGATCAAGATCCTATGTTGACCATGGTGGATGGCGTCACGTGGTGATCATCATCAAGATGAAGGCCAAGTGAAGATATGTCGAAGAGTGCCTCTCCCATCTTGGTGTATGGGGGAGCAATATGCGTGTCTTCACCAAGCGGAGCAAAATCAAGAAAGGTGATCCACTTGAGAGTAGATCAAGATCGTCATCATCGAGCTCAAGTGGAATGCGCAAGGCAAAGGTATGATCTTGATAGGTTTCTATTTTACCGGTCTCGCGGTGTAGTTGGGAGACCGGGTTTTAGGATAGGTAACCGTACTATCAAGAGGGGCTCTCGAGTGAGCTTTAGCGTATCGATCGTAGAGAGCTCAAACCTTTGCATCATTGGCATCATCTTTATTGGTTCTTATTTGTCTCTTATCATGATGTGGTCTTGGTGCTTGTCGTGCTTGTCATGACAAGGCCAAGCTCATTGAAAACGGTTTTCATATGCGTCTTCCATTGCGTTTTCGATATTAGAAATATTATCGGTTTGTCCTTGAGAAATTATCCACACATACATGTGTTGAGAATTTATCTCTTAGTTGTTTTCAAATATTTCCAAGGATAGCTACTATCATCCTCTTTCCAACAAAATTGGTTTCACCTCTTTCGGACTTCATTTGCAAAAGATATGACGGTTCCGGTTTGCAAGAGAGAGGTTTAACATTTCCTCATTTGTTATTATAATATTTTGTTGGACTATGATGTTTCTATGCATAATCTTGTAGTGCTCGTTGTGGTGATTCCAACGAGCCAAGATCGTCGAAAACGGAGTCCGGATGCAAAAGATATTGCATTTTCAGTTTCGCCGTTTTGGCTAGGCCAGCATGGCCGGCCAAATGGCCGGCCCCATGGCCGGGGCTTCTCTGTTTGCATGGCCGGCCATCATGGCTGGGCTATGGCCGGCCAGGCCGGCCTCCCTCCTTCGGCTGCCCGAAAATTGGCCTAACGGCCATATTTTTGGCTCCCTTTTAAGGGGTCTTCTTCCCCAAGTGAACCCCAACTTTGGTTGACCTCTTGAGCACATTTTTCCCTTCTCTCTCTCTCCATTGTTGCAAGAGATCAAATCCTATAGATCTCCCAATCCCTCCACTAAAACTCATTGATCTTTGGAGGATTGAAGGAGAAGGCCTAGATCTATTATTCCACCAAACCATATCTCCTCTAAGTGAGGGGAACATCTTTGATTTAGGTCTTGGAGTTTCTTGGTGTTTCTCCTTTGTTCTTCCTCTCAAATCCCTCCCAAGCATTAGTTGCTTTGGTTGGATTCGTGTTGGAAGAACTTGACCACTTAGTGTGTTCTTGCCATTGCATTAGTTGCATCGGTTTGAGTTCTCCACGGTGATTCGTGGAAAGTGAAGTTGAGAAGCTTGTTACTCTTGGGTACTTTGGTGCCCTAGAGCTTGTTCTTCTAGGGCACGTTGGTACCCTAGACGGTTTGATTTCTCGGAGTCTTGGTGGCTTACGGGATTTGTTGGGAGCCTCCAATTGTGGAGTGTGGCTCAACCTTGTTGCTTCGGAGCTTTGGTAGCTACGAAGATATTGCCGGGAGCCATCAATTGAGTTGTGGTGTGTGCCCCGGCCTTGGGCATCGAGTCTTGGCGGCTCGGTGCATTTGGTGAAGACCCTCCAACTTGTGGAGTGAGCTTCACCCTTGTAAAGGTTCTAGTTGTCGACCTCAACGGCAACATAGTGACAAGTGCCTCGCCACATTGGTGGTAAGACACAACGGAGATACGGTGTGCCATATCAAGGCTACTCGGTGTTTCACATTGGTGAACACCGCGCCGCTCCAACGGAGACTAGCTTCCATTGGGAAGTGAACTTCGGGATAAAATCATCGTCTCCAAGTGCCTCGGTATTTCTATCCCGAGCTTCTTACTTATGCTATTTACTTTGTGATAGACATTAAGCTTAAAGTCATATATCTTGCTATCACCTAGTTGATCATATTGCTTAGCATAAGTTGTTGGTGCACATAGGTGAACCTAGCTAGTTTAGGTTTTGGCTTGATAAATTAAACGTTAGTTTTATTCCGCATTTATTCAAGCCTTAACCGTAATAATTTTAAATCGCCTATTCACCCCCCCCTCTAGGCGACATCCGTGTCCTTTCAGTTTGGTCCGCAACTGGTGATGCAGCAGCCTACCTCGGATGTTCAGGGGCAGCAGATGCTTGTGCCGGCAGTCGCAGGGGGTTCCACTCTGGTTCCTGTGGCTGGCGCGGTTGATGTTGAGCCGGTGGCGGTGGCTGGAGGGCATGAGTCTAAGGTTCCTGGCAGTGGTAAAGGGAAGAAGGGTATGAAATGTTGGAAGTGTGCGGTTGATACTCACACTACTAAGGGGTGTCCGGTGCAGCACTATTGCCTAGTCTGTGATAATGGGGCTCACCCGACGATCCGGTGTCCTACTCTTCGTCTGCCGAAGCCCACTGCTTTTTCTGCAGGTTATGGCTCTGAGGATACCATTTTTTCGCAGTTGCCGGATTCTGTTTATAAGCCTCACTTGGTTCCCTCGAATTCGCCCACTGCTTTGGTGAAGATTGCTGGTGACACTGTTCCGGCGTCGGCTGTTCAGAATCTGGTGGCCAGGATGTGTCCTTCTACCGCCGACTGGACGTGGGAGGCTGTTCCTCATGGCCCCGACGCCTTTCTTATTGGTCTTCCTTCCGCCGGGGATCTGCAGCGAATGGATGGTATGCAGATGGGAGTGCCTTCCTTCTCAGCGACTGCCACTTTTTCTGCTTGGAAGAAGCAGGATGTTCTCCCTATGAGAGTGCTGGAGCAGGTTTGGGTCCATGTTCAGGGTGTTCCGTATCCTGTCAGGCATTTTCTTGGTATCTGGGCAGTGGGTTCTCTCATTGGGACTACTTTGGATGTTGATTTGGTCACGCTGCGGAGCCGTGGTATTGTGCGTATTCTTGTTGGTATGCCGAGTTCCGCGCCTCTTGACAAGCAAATGGATTCCGTTGGTCCGTATATTGGCACGGCTTGTGTAGTCAAGAGGAATGAATATGCTTTTATTTTCCGTCGCGAGGCAGCGGGGTTTGTGCCTGATAAGGATTTTGTTCCCTACTTTTGGCGTCGAAAAGGGGATGACGTTGATGGTGATGATGATGGCCTGGAGGATGTGTTGGAGGGGTCTTTGGATACTGCGGGGCTCAGTGGGGTGCAGGCTACCAGTATGGATGTTGATGCCAGTCGCTCTTCTGTTTCAGCTACTGGTGGTAGGACTGTGGCTGATGTTTCTTCACATCGGTCTCTGGTGGCTGTTACCCCGTACAATCCAAACCCTCAAACTCCTAGAGGTGTCAAGATTGTGTCACATATTCGTCGTGTTTCGCCGGAGCTGCTGGGAGGTGCGGGTGTGGATCTTTGTCGGCAGGAGTCTGCTGTTGGTGTTGCTTCTGTGGAGGGACCGGGTCTTGTTGCAGGGCCAGATACACCACGGTGCGCTGCGCAGGGCGGGTCGCAGGAGTTGGTCTTGGCCGGTTTGGGCTCTGTGGCCGGGTCGGATGTGCTGATCAGCGCGGAGGAGGAGGTGCCGACGCTGGACAGGCCTGTCCTTGCGGGTGACCTGACTAAGGCCGGGCCGGCTGACACCGGTGTGGTCTCTTTGGGCCTTTCGTTGGCGTCGTCGGAACCTGGGGGGCTTCTACTTCAGCCCAGTCTCCCCCGGGTTGTCTGACTGTTGGTGCGTTGGAGATGGGGGGGGATTCCACCCCGACTTTGTCCTCCCCTTCTCTCTCTGTGGCTGGTGAGGCTGTGGTGACGGGTGGGTCGGCTTCTGCTTCACCTTTGCCGACCCAAGCCGTCCTTTCTCCGGGGGAGTCTTCTCCGGATGGAGTCTCCGTCTCGCTTCGTACTCCGACTCCCACTGCGACGGCTTTGGCCGATGGGATCACACCCATTCGTCGTAGTGAGCGGTTTGGGGTGTTGGCGGATGGGGCTTCCATGACGGATGAGGACTCTTTGAAGAAGGCTATGCGTCTCAAGGCGGCGCGCAATTTGGATTCCATAGGTACGGATGTGAAGTCCAAGTCTTTTCTTTCTTTTTCGTCTCTATCGATTCAGTCTAAGTTGAATAATATAGGGGTTAATCTTGGTTGTTCTAAGAGTAAGGTAGAGGTTTCAACTAATGTCTTGAGGCATATGGAATTTGACCGTCAAACGGTTATTCCTAAAGCTTCGACTGTGTTGTCAGCCACCTATTCGGATGAGGAAGATGCGAATGCCACATCAGATGGTCAGCTTCTTTCTCATCTTATTGGTGATGTGTCGGAGGTGGGTTTGGATGAGGACGGGCTAAGTTCATTGTATGAGCTCACAGCAACCGGTCCGAAGTCTAAATCTGCCTCTAACAAGGCGTCCCAGAAACGGACTAAGTTCTCCAAATCCCCAATAGTTTCCAAATGAATGGCATGTTTGCAAATAGCAGAGGTCTTGGTGACTTGGCTAAACACTTGCACTTCGCTGGATGTATTCGGGATCAAAATTTGGATTTCTTAGCTATTTCGGAGACGGGTAGACGGGAGTTCTCGCAAGGTCTTTTGGACCGCCTTTCAGGTGGTATGGATTTTGCTTGGTACTCTCGGCCACCGCGGGGTCGTTCGGGGGGCATTTTACTAGGCGTCAGGACTGATACCATGGAGGTGTTGGCTGTTTCGGATGGTGATTTTCACATTAAAATGCACATCCGAAATAAGGTAGACAACTTCATTTGGAGTCTTGTTGACGTGTATGGGCCTGCCCAGGTGGAGCATAAGTACGATTTTCTTCGAGAGTTGGTTAACCTGGCAAAGGACAATCCGCATCCGCTAATTATCGGCGGGGATTTTAATTTGCTTCGTTTTCCATTCGAGAAAAGTAGGGGACGTTTTGACAATCGTTGGCCTCTTTTGTTCAATGCGGTCATTGACAGTTTGGATTTGAGAGAGATCTCAATGGTTGGGAGACAGTTCACTTGGGCTAATTCTCTGCCTGAACCCACATACGAAAAACTGGACCGCGTACTGATGGACGCCGATTGGGAAGCCAAGTTCCCATTGGTTTCAGTACGGGCTCTAGAGCGTATTGAGGGTCTGTCAGATCATGCTCCTATTCTGTTGTCCACTGGTATGGTTACTCCTCCAACCAAACCACGGTTCAAGTTTGAACTTGGTTGGCTGCTGAGGGAGGGTTTCCATGACATGGTTAAAAGGATTTGGGACAGACCAGTCGCGGGTGCCTCTCCGATCCAGATATGGAATAACAAGATGCGGGCTTTGCGCACTCATCTTGTAGGGTGGGCACGCCATACAACTGGTTTACTTAAAAAAGAAAAGTTACGTCTCTCCTCCATTATTGATGATTTGGAGGCTTTGGCAGAGGTGCGCTTATTATCCCCACAGGAAATTGAGCTGAAAAGCCAATCCAATGCGGAAATAGCGAAACTCCTGCGTGAGGAAGAGTTGAAATGGTATCAACGTTCTAAAGCAAAATTCATCCTTCAAGGGGACTCGAATACGCGCTATTTCCACAGTATTGCCAATGGCAGACATAGGAAAAAGCGCATTCATTCCCTAGTGCAGGATGAAGGAACGATTGAGGGCCAGGAGCAACTAAAGACGTACATTACTAATTATTATAAGGGGCTGTTCGGAGCTCCAGAGGAAGGGAACTTCACTCTGGACGAGTCTAGAACAGCTGATATTCCCCAGGTTTCTGTTGATGAGAATAACCTGCTCACTAAATCCTATTCAGAGGAAGAAGTGCGTATGGCTGCTTTCCAAATGGAACACAATAAAGCACCCGGACCGGATGGTTTCCCAGCAGAGTTCTATCAGAATTTCTGGGATGTAATCAAGTCTGATTTGCTTAATATGTTTGCTTCCTTACATGTTGGTCAGCTGGAGTTATTTCGTTTGAATTTTGGTGAAATTATTTTGCTACCTAAGATTAATGAGGCAGAAAGGATTCAACAATATAGACCTATCTGCCTCCTTAATGTAAGTTTCAAAATATTCACTAAAGTTGCAACGATTCGGCTGAGCAGTGTGGCGGACCATGTGGTCCGGCCTTCTCAGACTGCCTTTATGCAAGGTCGCAATATCCTCGATGGGGTTGCAATCTTGCATGAAACGGTCCATGAATTGCACAGGAAGAAACTGAATGGGGTAATTTTAAAAATTGATTTCGAAAAAGCTTATGATAAAGTTAATTGGTCTTTCCTTCAACAGACGCTCAGAATGAAAGGCTTTTCTTCTGAATGGCGTGCGCTTATTGATTCCTTTGTTTCGGGTGGAAGTGTGGCCATCAAAGTCAATGACGACACTGGTAGATACTTCCAAACGAAAAAGGGTCTTAGACAAGGAGATCCTCTGTCGCCAATACTATTTAATATAGTGGCGGATATGTTGGCCATCCTGATCGAGCGTGCTAAGTCTGAGGGTCAAATTGAAGGGGTCATTCCCCATTTGGTCGATGGTGGATTATCGATCCTTCAATATGCCGATGATACAATCCTTTTTATGGAACATGACATCGAAAAAGCTCGGAACCTAAAGTTAATTCTATCGGCATTCGAGCGATTATCGGGTCTAAAGATAAACTTCCATAAAAGTGAATTGTTTTGTTTTGGCGAGGCCCAGGATGAAGCTTCTGTGTATGCCGAGCTTTTTGGGTGTGCACAGGGCCAATTCCCTATCAACTACTTGGGGATCCCGATTCATTATCGGAGACTCACAAATGTTGAATGGAAGTTGGTGGAGGAAAGACTTCAGTTTCGTTTAAATAGTTGGAAAGGTAAGCTCCTATCCCTCGGAGGAAGATTGGTTCTCATTAATTCAGTACTGACAAACATGGTGCTGTATATGATTTCCTTCTTCCAATTGCCTAAAGGGGTCTTGAAAAGGTTGGATTATTTCCGCTCAAGATTCTTTTGGCAAGGGGATAGTGAGAAGAAGTATCGACTGACTAAATGGAGTGTGGTTTGCCGGCCAAAAGACCAAGGTGGGCTCGGAGTTCATGACCTCGAGGTCAAGAATAGAGCACTACTTGGTAAATGGTTATTCAAACTTCTTTCGGAAGAAGGGATTTGGCAGACTCTTGTTAGAAGGAAATATGTGGGGGAAAAAGCTGTATCCCAGGTTGTTTGGAAACCTGGAGATTCACACTTTTGGGCTGGTCTCATGGCCACAAAAAAGTATTTCTTCCCACATGCTTCATTCTCCATTAAGAATGGATCGGAGATTAGGTTCTGGGAAGATAGATGGCTTGGCCAGACTACTCTTCGTGAACAGTATCCGGCTCTATATAATGTGGTGCGTTACAAAGGCGATACATTGGCTAAGGTGATGGGTTCATCCCCACCTAATGTATCGTTTAGGAGAACGCTATTAGGGCCTCGAGAAGCAGCTTGGAATGCTTTGTTGCTTCGGTTGGACTCTGTTCAGCTTCAGGGAGGCCCTGATGAACTTCGTTGGATTCCAACTAAGAATGGTATTTTCTCGGTTGCTTCCATGTATAGAGTTCTTATCCAATCTGATATTCCGGTTGATTCTAATAAGAAAATTTGGAAGATGAAGATACCTCTCAAAACAAAAATGTTTGCGTGGTATCTTCGTCGGGGAGTTATTCTTACGAAAGACAACCTTGCCAAGCGCAACTGGCATGGGAGTAAAAAGTGTGTCTTCTGTACTCATGATGAGTCCATTAAACACCTTTTCTTCCAATGTGAGTTTGCTCGGTCTATATGGTCAACTGTCCAAATAGGTTCTACCTTATATCCCCCGCAGAGCGTTGCAAATATCTTTGGCAACTGGCTAAACGGGGTCGATACTAGGTTTAAATTACTTATTAGGGTGGGAGCGATTGCCGTTATTTGGTCGCTTTGGCTGTGTAGAAATGACAAGGTTTTTAATGACAAAAATTTCTCTATTCTGCAGGTTATCTACCGTTGCACAGCTACTCTCCGATTATGGTCGGTCCTTCAGCGTGTGGAGCACCGGGATTTGTTTTTGGAGGTATCGTCGCGATTGGAGGTGGCAGCCAGGGAGCTTTTCTCCCGACATGGATGGTCGCATAGCCTGCGGATCAGCTCTTAGTTTCCTTGGGCGGTCTTACAATTTCTCAAGATGATATGTAATCCGCTCTTTATTTTTTGTTGCTTTGGACATGTTGGACGGGTTCGGGCTGTGTGCATCTCCGTTATGCAGAGGCCGGGTGTAATGCTTAATACTCTTTAAGTAATAAAATCACTTTATCAAAAAAAAAAAAAAAAACATACACACTCATAAGCAGCTGCACTCACACTGCCATCGCGTATTATATATCCCCTTGTGCTCCCACACATCTACCTCTCACACCATCAGCTACACATCTCTACCATCTCACCTCCACTACCACATCGCCTCTGCTCCACCACTAGGCCGCCCACTCGACGGCAATGGCTGCTGTTGCTGCTCAGTGACGGCCCCACCGGCCGGCTATGCCGGAAGACGACGCGTCCTACCTCCTCTGCGCCGAGGACGCCGGCGGCGCCATCTTCTTTGCTACTGACGTTGCGGCCAGCACCTGCACCACCGCCGAGCAAGACGATGGCTGGTGCACCGGCGCCGATTCGGCGGACTCCTTCGTCGCCGAGCTCATCGGCGGCGAGGCCGACTACTCGCCCCGGTCAGACTACCCCGACAGGCTCCGGTCACGGTGCATCGACCCCGTCGCCCGGGCGGACTCCGTTGCGTGGATTCTCAAGGTGACACGCACAAAGGCACATACTGCCTTGATGAACTTCCTGCACTGGATGAGGCATGCTTGTGTTGTGTACTTTTCTTTAATTAAGCCTTATTTTGAACAAGATGAGAAATTTAAGCCTGTCATGTAGAAGACTATTATCTAGCTAAAACTAATCTCCGCAAATGTATTAATTATTAGCATGCTATGCATATCCATCTCATCGCATAGTAATCTGTCTTCTTCTTCAGGTGCAAGAATTCTATGGCTTCCTTCCCTTGACGGCCTACCTCGCCGTGAACTACATGGACCGGTTCCTCTCCCTCCACCGGCTGCCGGTAAGCTCGCCGCCGTCCCCCCACGTCACACCATTACATACACATATATACTTTTAAGTTTTAACCGTAACTGCCTGCCATACATTCTGAACACCATGCCATGCGTGGCAGATAACTAGTTTGTTCTCTGTATCTTTCGGTATGGTGTGTAGTGCTCTGCCGATGCTGGCCTGTATAAAAAGAAAAGTTTTGGAAGTCGGTGTGCAGACTGCTAAACCACCACTCCAATTAACTGGCTAATTACCGTCTTACCCTTACATGGAATGAAGGGGTTGTGTGGGGAATTTGTTTATGCACTGAAGACAGAGGGGTCTTTTGGCTTTGCAGCATGCTTTAGTGCAAGCTTAATTAATCAAGCTTTATTGTAGAACACACCATATCATTGTGCTTTGCCCTTGTGCTCTTCCACAATTTTATTTACTGCTTGCATGGCCTATCCCATATCCCATATGAGATAGTGTTTGGAGTGACTAGTGCGAGGCATCTATCACTTTTGCTTCGCTGGCACCCGGGCAAAAGTTTGGCTTACGGACGGTCATGATTTGCTCATAACTTTTAATCGGGCGGTTTTATGGGAAACTTACATTCTCAGTTTTCTTCGGGGGAGGCCACTGAAGCAAGCCTCGGCATCTATATCTACTAATATCTAATCTAAGTACCAAGTTCTTCTCCCAGCCTCACTCACTGAATGTGCATGTGTGGTACTGGTGGGGCACTAGGGTGACGATAATAGTATATTTATCAGGAGGTCAGAATAAAAGAACGAGCTGCAAGCCTGCAACTGCAAGCTAGCTGTAAAACTGCTGCAAAGTATACATCCCTGCACCAAGTCATATGCACCACCTGCCTTGGTTGAAATGGGCCGCATTGTTTTTTTCTGACTTTCTTGTTGCTTTTTGAATGCTGTGTTAGTAGAACACATGCTCCTGAATTATTCATGTTAAATAGAATTCAGTTTGTGTGTGTGCAAGCAACAATATTCCGTGCACATGCTGGCGTCACTCACGTGACTCTTTTAAGGATTAGTTCCAACAAGTGATACTAGATGACGATAGGCTAGCTCAATTATCCAATGCTGATGTGACTGAATATCTCACCAACCTTAATTGGGGCCAACATCAAGTTGTCACAGAGATTTTGATCTCCAGGACTTATATTACTGCTAGAGTGCTAGATGTAACAGTGATTACTACTTGTTCGTCATATCATAACTACCCGGGACCTACTTTACATATATGGAATGGTCAATGTATGCATCTACTCGGCCTTAACAAAGACAAACTATTTAAGTGAAGATCTTTGTCAAATCTTCATGCACTGTATTGTACTTCGGTGGCCAGATCCATATACATTATTTCAGGAATTTAAAGAGGGCTTGTTAATGTTTCTCAGAAAAGAACAGGAGACTGATAGACATAGTAGTACATTATGTGTCCTTGCTTCAACTATTAATTACAGTGTTTATGTTCCTCAATGCAGCAGGAGGATGGATGGGCGATGCAGCTGCTAGCTGTGACCTGCCTCTCCTTGGCTGCCAAGATGGAGGAAACCTTAGTGCCATCCCTTCTAGACCTGCAGGCAATTACATCAATACTTAATTCCACTCTGATATAGTACTTTTTTTTCTTCTGATACTATATTTGTGAGTTCATAAACTGTACAGGAAATACTACTAATAATCATCCAAGTTGTAATATGGGTTCTGCATTGTACATTGGCAGATAGAGAGCACACGATATATCTTCGAGCCGCAAACGATCCTTCGGATGGAGCTTCTCGTCCTGACGGCGCTCAATTGGAGGCTCCGATCGGTCACGCCTTTCACATTCATCGACCTCTTTGCTTGCAAAGTTGATCCGAGAGGGAAGCACACGAGATACCTGATCGCTCGAGCCACACAAATGACTCTAGCTGCAATGCATGGTACATTACATATGTTTGTTGGTTGACTATACATGTTGTTGTGGACTGTGGTACAGTACTAACGTAATGCTGCAAAACGCAATGCCACAGACATTGAGTTCTTGGATCACTGCCCGTCGTCAATGGCTGCTGCGGCGGTGCTGTGCGCCACCGCCGAGACGCCGTCCCTCGCATTGGTCAACCCTAGGCTTGCAGTCAATTGGTGCATTGGCCTAGCAGAGGTAAACACAAGGATCACCTTGTAACCACAGAAACTTCAGCACACTGACAAGTTATATGAATTGTAATCAAGTTCTTTAACATGTTAATTTCTATCCTATAGGAGGGGGTCAGAAGCTGCTACCAGCTAATGCAGCAGCTGGTGAGTGGCAAGAGGGCAACCACAGCAGCAGCAGTAGCAGTTAACGTATGCTCAGATGAGGTTCTGTCCTCCAATTCCTCCTCCTGCACCACCCCTCCCCCACCCAAGAGGAGGAAGAGGTCACCTCCACCAGTCACATGAAAAATAATGCAAGTAGTAGTAGATAACATCGATTTACATGGGTCTTTTTGGCAGATTAGTAGGGTTTGATTTCTTCCTTATGTTGTGTTGCTATGATTCTTTTTCCCCATTTGTTCTCTTCTTTTGGGGTTCTTTCTTTTTACACCTTGGTGGGGGATCATCTCCCTGCTTGGCCTGGCTGTTGATCTATGCCATCATGGCAGCCTCTGCACTGCACTGCCAGACTGTGAAGGATGTGAGAAATATCAGAGAAACATGGACACATTTGTGTTTTTCTGTGCTCACACCCTGTGGGTCTTCACCAGAACTGCAGAGGATTCATTGATTAGATGGTGAGGGGAGCCATGGCTGGCAGTTGCAGAGAAGAAAAGTAAAAGGATTGCAATGCAAAGCATGTTTGCATGGAGATGGGGGCGAAATGAAGGTGGTCAAGGAGGAATGGTCAGAGCTACAGACAAGGTGTAGTAGGGCCTTCTCCCTGCCAAGCTCTGTTCATATTCATGAGGGAGAAATTTGTTTGTTTGTTTGTTTGTTTCCGAGTGATTTGTTTGTATTTTGTTGATGTTACTGAAGAGAGAGCGAAGATGGGGGCATGATGTGCTGGGAGGCACATGCATGCGATAGTCCTAGTGTGATGCCCTGGAGTGAAATATTTGTCCATCTCCAGGCTAACAGTGTCCAAGCATGAGGCTTTTGGGGGCCCTTGCTATTTGTTATCGTTTTTACTTTTTTCCATCATCATCAATAAAAGATGTTGCAATTTAAATTACAATGAAAGAATGTGAGTTGCAATGTGACCAATCACATGTGTTTCTGCCCCTCTTGTTTCCAGCCAGGTTATATATATAGTTTTTTCTAAAAGGGTTCTGTATATAGTTGGTGCCCTTTCTTCTGACCTGTGTACATTATCAGTCTCATTGTGCAACTGAAAGTCAGAAAGTGCCCCAGAAAGTAGGGAATAGTCTGAATACTTTGAATTTCCTTGCTAATGAATCTAGAATGTCAAACAAGTAACTATACAGCACCACATGACATGATTGTTGAATGGGTAGGTTAGGTTGCTCCTACATGCTTAAAGCACCGTAGGAAGTAGACATGCACTGCAAGAGGGGCTTAAATTTACATCCATTTTGTTCCCAGAATAATTATCCACTTAATCACATTAGCATAGAAGGCGCCAGTAGCCACCTTACTGGCCACTGTAGGTTGATTCTAATGAAACTACAGTTTAAGCTAATCTGAACATAGTATATATCCAAAAGGTGGTTGTGCACTGCAGAGTATCACTCTGTATATATAAATATTTATCTCTGCCATGCCACTTGGGAGGAATATATAATACAGTAATCCCCATCATGACTGCTCAAGCATTTTTAATAGTGGTCAATAGTAGTGGCTTTCAAGAATCATTGAAGCTAGCTGCCCATTAGAGAGTTGGTCACATCCCTTTTTATCATCCCTCTTTTTTCAATGTTTCTGGAAGGGGGTTAGCCACAAGTAAATTTCCTAAGTCATACGACCATGACCATGGCCTGATAAGGCACACATTGAGGTCACATGACCATCTCATGGAGCCAGGCATGCCATCCTCGATCTGTGGCAGGCAGGCTAGGCCATGCCATCCTTGCCTTTGCCCCTAATGTACAAATGAGACCATCACCGTGGAGCCCCACCGCAGATCTCAGTTCTCTTGCAATCAGTCATCTGTGGTGTAGGACTTTTTATGTTTTTCTTTCCGAAATGACACAACGGAGAAAGTCTCTTCTCAGAGGGTCTAGTCGGAGATACCCTGAAAATGGTTGCAATTTTGCAGACGGCTTTTGACAGGGTTTAGATCTCGGGAAGTCTTTCTAGGCGACTGAGAGGGGAAAAAACATCTTTCCAAAAGAGAGGAAAGCAACTTTGAGGTCTTACCTGCTTTGGGAGGAAATGTTTTTGACAGTCAACATGCACACGGGGTTATCGTCTTTGATTCCTGATCGGATGGCCGGGATGTACCGCGATGAGAGATAACTGAATCTAGTGCGTATAAAAAGAAAACTGGATCAAGGAAGTGAGCCTAGCTCAACTGGTTGGGGGTAGTGGATGTATAAGCCCAACACTCAAGTTAAAATCTCCACGGACTTGGACGTGAATTTAGGTACATATTTATACTTTAGGATCAGGCCTTTCCGATATTGATACAATTTATCGTGAGAACTAGGCTTGGTTATTAACCAAGATAAAAATCCTCGTACTCATGCTTAATGAATGTGTGCATCAGTTGGTGCAGAGGCCGGAAAGTGAAATTCTCCCACAATTTTGAGAATTAAAACTAACCAAGCCGCCGCCTCCCGAATCGCCCCAGCCCAGGCGACTCCGAGGCCCCTTCCCTGACCCCTCCAGTCTCCCTCATCGGTGTGCTCCCGGCCGTCGCTGTACGTCACCGTCGGCGGTGGCGGTGCCTTCCCGTCTAACACGGTAGGCAGGGGAGGGCTTCGTGGTGGCGCATCTCGGGCGGCGACGGGGCACTCGTGGCGGGGCCCGCTAGCGTGGCTCTAGCGGTCGGGGCCTGGATCTGACCAGAGAGGCGAGGAGGAGGCAGGCGATGCGACGACAACGCGACGATGTTGCTCCGGCGACAGCGATCCGATCTGGGTCATGCCGGTTCTAGGCGGACGGCTACAGGCATACAGTGCAGCGGCTGCCTTCTCCTTCGCTGATTTGGCTGGCGGCGTGGGGGGCAGCTGGTTTTGCTGAATAAGATGGCGGTCCTAGGATTCCTCTAACGCCAAGACGAAGATCTGTTTGGTGTTGGCATTCGTTTGATCTGACCGTTTTGACGAGTTTCGAAAGGCTCTGTCGGAGATCTCCGTTGGGCGCTTGACGCCTGTAGATTTCTGCATCGTATGGGATTTGGTCGTGCGCGCCCTATTTCAGCTTGTTATAAAAATTCTGGAGTGTGACACGAAGCTTCATGGTTAGTTGACATTGTGGCATGTCGGTATTGGCAAAAAAATATCATTGTGGCTGAGGTCTAGTAATAGTGGATCAAGTCTTGGTGACGATGAGGAATTTGCTTGGTGATTCGTGACTCGTGCGGTGGCATTGGCAAGTGGGGACGTCAACACATGAGGAGTACAAAGTCTTACCTTTTAGGATGAAAATCCAATGTCTGACATTAATTGATTGTGCCCAACAATAACCTTGTTGAAGATTGCACTATTTTCTTCTTAGAGGCGTTCTTTTTTTTTTTGGAGAATTGGATTTCGGGTGTTATCTTGATGGTGGATGAGCTGCAGCTATACGGAATTAATTACCATAGCGGGATCTTTCTCTTTTTTTCCTCTTCTTTTTATATTTTTGGCTGTGTGAATCCGTATTATCTTTAGGACATTGCGTTGTTAGAGATGCTGGATGTAATTGTTATCCCAGTGAAATAAATATATTTTCTTTGTGAAAAGTAAAATAAAAAGAAAAGTGGACGAATCTAATTAACGTGATGGTACGTACAGCTCAGCAAAGGAGATCCAGCTTTCGCAACACTTCTTTACTTGATTCAACCTCGGGCTTTCCTTTCCTCCTCCTGGGCAAGCAAAAGCCACGATTTTTTGAGGCAACTTTGGCACATCCCATGTATGTACGTACGTATGAGCCCGAAAGCCGGGAGGACGAAAGACGAGGCAGCTGTACGTGTGCATGCATACATGTGTACCTTTTTGCAACGTTTCTTTCCGGAGCACGAAACCATAAGGCGGCGATCAGGGGCGGAGCCAGGCCCCGGGCAGTCCGGGCCGTGGCCTGGGGCATGCGGTCAGCTTAGAAGCCTGACTGTAGCTACAGTGCACTGGACGTTGCCCGGGGTGGCCTGGGGCGTCGCTCCGTTCTGGCGCCGCCACTGGCGGCGATGGATCCCAAAGCAAGGAAGTAGTGAAATTCCCAGCTGACTGAATCCGGTGTCGTCCCGACGAACGGTCAAAAGTTGGAGAATATTTGGAGCGGGGCGGGTGTGTGTTTCCTTTTGTGCTACGTACGTACCTAGCGTGGGGAGACAGAGGACAGCTGCCAATCTGCCATGCCATACCCATACTTTTGTTTTTTTTTTGTGCTACGCACCCATCGATGCATCGATCGATCGATTGTGTGGAGAATGGAGATACACGTACGCTCACATCACATATATATATATATCTATGGCGCGCTCGTGCATGGGTCGCCGGCTCAATCATCAGGGCATCCACGATCCATCTCAGTCATCACTCACTCGGAGGAAGCAGCAGAACCCCACCAGCACGAGCACGGCCACCTTGGCGCTCTTTCTCATCGTCCTAGCTAGCTTAATCCTAGCTTATCCGTGCAGATCATAATGGCACGAGTAACGCACGCTAGTTAGTCGCCATCAGGCGCCTGATCTGACGAACCGAAAGAATTGAATTCTTTGTTGGCACTCGGATTCGGATCCAGATCGATCCCTGTGCGTGCAGTAGTGCACGACACTGCACCGAGAAGACCCAGCAAGATGCGCGTGCTGTAGCGTCGTCCTGTAGCAGCTAGCTGCCGACCGACGTCGACGGCTGCTCGATCTGGATCGGTGGATGTGGCGTCGTCGCGGTGGCCAGCTCAGTTTTTGCCGCGGGAAAGCCAGGCAGGTGGTGTCCTCAGGTGCAAAAATCTTCACCGTCCGTCCGTCTACCCAGAGTGCCTCGCAGTCCCTACTGCTCACACTCCTGCAAGCTTTGTCGCATTTTTTTTTTGTTTTTGCCTTTTTCTCCGAGAGAGAGGAGATGTGCATTTCTTGCTAGAATTTTTTTTAAACAAATCCTTTTTAGTGAGAAAATATTTTCTGTTTTGAGCAATTTTAAACTACTGGGCTTCTTCCAGGTTTCAGATACTGGGCTTTCTGGGAATTGAGCCCGGAAGGTGGTCCGGTGGGGGAGAAAAGCGGGGAACGGCGCGAAACGTTTCGCCATTTCCCTCCGTTTCTCTCTGGTTCCCTCCGCCACGGAGACTGGGAGGAAAAAAAAAAAACTCGATTCCCCTTTCTCCGCCGCCGTCGACTCGTCTCACACAGACTCCGAGGACCGGGAGAAGAAAACCACCGCGGGGAGAACGAACCCAGCCATACCTACCCCATCGCACCCGCTCGCCGGAGCCCCCTCTCGCGCCCTGGGATCGGTAATGCTCTTCTCGAGTACTCCTCGATTTATTTCTCCGGGTTATGCTGTCCGCTGCTACCTCCCGTTATTTAATTCCCCTTTCTAGGATCGTGATTTCGGGTCGTCCGTTTGATCGTTCCCTTCGGTCGCGGGGAGAAGACTGAGAGGTAGTCTTGTGCCTGCAGACTGCATTTTGTTTGTTCGCTTGTCCATGTTCTCACCAGACATTTATTGTGACTTGCTCAATATAAAATTCTCTGTATTCCTGTTCAATTTAATTAGGACAATTTTAAAGTGGAAACATATTTTACTCGAGTGACTCCGTTACTCAGAGGTTCCGCGTTTCTTGATGCATAGGCATGGACAGCGAGGATGACTTGAAAACGCCGGTGACATGGTCGAACAAGAGGAGAGCACGGGAAGCGCCCCTGGCCAAGTGTTCTCAGGTCGGAACCCGAAAAGGCTCCGGTCCAAGGTGTGGGACGACTTCACACCCATCTACATCGACGGGAAGGTCGCGAGGGCTGAGTGCATGCACTGCCACCAGGTATTCAACAACAACGGCACCAGCAAACTGTTGAAGCACCAGGCCAAGTGCAGCCCCAATGCCCAGAAGAGGCCAGCGCAACAGAAGCTCCCGTTCTTGTTGACCAGCCAGAATAAATCCTCGGACAACACAGAGAAGAAGGCTCGCGTCCTGCCTGGCGCTCTCACTCACACAACTATGGAAAGTCAGAAGGTTGATCAGAATTTGTCTCATAAGGAACCTGCAGTGCATGATCAGAAGAATTTCGCCTCGTGTGACACTCCCACTGAAAAAGATCAAAAGAATCAGTCGCGTGTGGAACTTACAGTGCCTGTGCAGGACACTCGCACTAACATGAATCAGAATGATCCGAAGGTTGATCAGAGTGAGCCCCATGAGGAACTTGTCAGAATACTTTCTGTGCACGGATACCTGCCATCGATAGGTATCAACGATAGATTCAGTAAGTTTGTTGCTTGCTTAAATCCTGTGGTCAAGATGCCGACTGGCATGTATATGTACTTTAGGACACTGTTTGAGAAAGAAAAAGCCAAGCTGAAGGAGAGGTTTGCAGCTTTACGCAGTCGGGTTTGCTTGCATGCTCATGTGTGGCACTATGATCTGGACTCACCGTTCCTGTGCTTGAGTGTTCATTACATTGATGATGAATGGGAGAAGCAGAGAACTATCATCACATTTCGTTCCGTGGATCTTTCCTGCAATGCACAGCAATTGAGCCAGGCTATATTGTCTGCTATTGGAGATTGGGGTCGATAAGGTTTTCAGCATTACACTGGACGACGCATTTCTGGATGATTCAGTTGCTTCAGATTTCAAAGCCAGTCTTCAAGATTGGAACCTTCGCTTGGCAAAGCGGAGCTCGTATAGGGCTGCAGATCAGAGCTCGTCTATGCCTGCAAGCCGGAGCTTGTTTGTGATACGGTATGCAACTCATCTGGTTAATCAGGTTATACACGTGGGGAAGGATGAACTTCGCAAAGTCATGGAGAATTCAACAAAGTGTTGTAACTATACAAAGGGCCACATTCCTTCAGTAGTACGGCTTCCGAACCGTGCGTATGCACCATCACCTGAAGACTGGAGCAACATGGGGAGAATTAGTAAGATACTGGGAAGTTTGCATCGATACATGGATAAGATGCTTACTTGTGACAGTCCAGCCGACCTCCTTAACTGGTTATGGGATGTGAAGAAGGTTCTGCATCCAGAAGATAATTTTTACGGCGACACGACAGTTTCGAGAGAGATAGAGAAGATGCAACAGACGTTTATGAAATACTGGAATCTCTATTGCTTAACTATCTGTCTGCCTGTGATCATGGATCCTTCATACCGTCTGGAATGCATCAAGTCTTGTCTTAGGTCTAAGTTGTACAATTATTGTTTGAGGCACGAATTGGACAAGGAGATAGAAGATTATTTTCAGCAAGTGCATGACATTTTGATCAACCTCTTCTATGAGTATTCTGATCAGGTGCGAGACACTAGCTGCACTTCTGGATCTAAAAGTGGCAGGAACATTGTCGTGAAGAGAGATGATACACTGATAGACTATTATCATCATATTGTCTATCCATTCAGCAAGCGTCCAATGTCAGAACTTGATCAGTACTTGCAAGAGCCAGGCCCCGGTATAGGTGAGCAAAGCATTCTCGAATGGTGGAAGGAACATAGTAGGACCTATCCTACACTTGCTCGGATGGCACGTGACATATTGGCAATGCCATGTAGCAATAAGGACTGCAAGACGAACAATTTGTGATGGTAGACGTACATACTGGGTTGAGAAGATTGTGTGTACTCAGGATTGGCTCAGATCTTATGGTACATCGTATACTTGCTTTTCTGTTTTTATCCCATTATTACAGTCCTGGACTAACCTCAGCTTTTATGTTTTAATAGGTTCTTTGAGCGAAATGTCAAACAGTGCTGTTTTTGAGTGAATACTCTGACCTTCCTAATTGTTCCATGTAAGCTGCTTACCTTCTCTTTCCTGATTTACCATTGTATGATTGTAACATGTGCTACTAGCAATGGTTCAGTGTTGCCTTTCCAATAATACAGTATTCAAGAATGGCAGTGGAATCAAGGCAATTTTGGGGCAGTATGCTAGGTTCAGTTAACAGTCTAGTTACAGATGGAAGAGTGATGAGGCCTTTGTACGTCATCTGATAATTTATCTTGACGTGACAGTTAGAGAACCATCCACCTTGTATACCATCTCATCGACTATCCTTGACCGTTTTGTTTGGATGTTCACCTGTATCCTCTTCTAGCGAATTGCATTCGTTCCTCTTTTCTCTAGCCCTATCTTCTGAACAATAATACAACACTGTACCTGTTCAGTCAGCCTGCATGCGTGCCGCACACCAGGCTTCCACATAATGTTTCATTATGGTTATATTGCATGTTGTACCAACACGTTGTGATCTATTGCATGTTTTACTAAGTATAAGAACTGTATGTTATAACTGTTTGGTTACTGCATATTTTCGACCACATGTTTCTCTGTGCATTGATTTTTTATAGACGTCCATTGCATATTTGTCAGTACCGCTGGAGGTGTGTGTACTGTTTTTTTTCAAGAACAGTTTTAGTCGTAGATATACTGCATATTTTGCGACGAGACGAGAGTGATGCACTTCACTTCGTACATTTCTAATGTGTTCTATTGCACGGATATTTTTTTTCTTTGAATAGAGATCTATTTTGCGAGAGATCTACATTTGTTCTCTGGTCTTAAGGACCAAGACTCGAGGCCGTGGGATGCATCGTTGTGCTGATGAGATGGTTCGGTTCTGGGGTGTGACCAGGTAAGACAGGTTCTGCCAGATTTTCAAACACAAGAACTATTAGTTTTTTGTGAGAGGGACAACTAGAGTGTATATAAAAAAATGAGGGCTTCTTTGATTCAAAGGAATTTCATAGAGTTAAAGTTGTTTTCAGATTTATAAAAAGAAAAGCTGGCATGCATGCTAATTACCAAGGCCCATTGGCAAATCAATAGACCCAGTAGATAATTATCCAGGCCCATCAGAAGGAACTGTCCGGAGCCACCTGCCCAGAATGGCAGAATGGAACGCCGACCCTCTCGTCTCCTTCTCGACTTTCCCCACCTCGATCTCCTCCTGTCCTCAATCCCCACTCCACTCTGCTGCTCTGCGCTAAAACCCTACCCGAGCAGCAGCGATCAGGCCGCACCGGAGCCCCCCCGGAAGCCCGGGCTCGCCGCAATGTCGCCCGCCGCCTCCGCCTCCGCAATCGTCGCCGAGACAGCGAGCGGGTACCACCACCTCAAGATCGAGGGCTACTCAAGCCTCAAGGCCCTTCCCATCGACAAGCGCCTCAGGTCCGCCCCCTTCACGGTCGGAGGCCATCGCTGGAGAATCGACTGCTACCCCAACGGCGACGGCCAGGCGAACGCGGGCCATGTGTCCGTCTTCCTCGTCCTCGACGAGAATGTGGCGGGGGAGGTGACGACGTCGTTTCGGTTTGGTTTCAAGGCGGCGAAGCGGTGGGTCTTCTTCCCCGACAACAAGGCCGACCCACTGTATCCAGCGCTGCCGGCTTCACACAGCTTCACTAGCAATGATACTTGGGGGTTTCCGCAGTTCATCAAGTGGGAAGCTCTGGAGCAGTCGAAGCACCTCAAGCACGATTCGTTCACCATCAGGTGCGACATCGTCGTCATCGACGGGTACAAGGTCCGGGATGCCAAGAAACCTGCCCCAAATGCCGTCCTGTTGCCCCCGTCCGACCTGAACCGGCACCTAGGCGATCTGCTCCTCAGCGGAAAAGGTGCTGACGTGGTGTTCGAGGCTGGCGGCGAGACGTTCGCCGCTCACCGGTGCGTGCTCGCTGCCCGGTCGCCAGTCTTCAGCGCGGAGCTCTTTGGCTCCATGAACGAGGGAAGCACCAATGATCTGGTCCACATAGATGGCATGGAGGCGCAGGTGTTCAGGGCTCTCCTCTGTTTCGTGTACACTGACTCGTTGCCGGAGATGAAGAAAGAAGGCAAAGACACAATGTGCCAGCATCTGCTTGTCGCCGCGGACACGTATAACATGGAGAGGCTGAAGTTGATCTGTGAAGACAAGTTGTGCAAGTGCATTGAAGTCGGCACGGTGGCGAACATCTTGGCACTAGCTGAAGCTCACCATTGTCATGAGCTGAAGAGTGCGTGCTTCGGTTTTCTCAGCTGTAAAGCAAATCTGATGGCAGTCATGGCCAGCGATGGCTTCCAGCATCTAAACGCAAGCTGTCCCTCTGTCGTGAAGGAGTTGTTCGCCATGCACTCACCAACTTAGTTCAGTTGTGCTCATTGTGCTACCAATGGTATTTCATGGTTTCTATGTATTTAGCATCAGCTAGTTCTCCTGTTTCAGCAATGGTATATTGGTATCATCCCTGGTTTCTAAACTTGGTTCTCTTGGCATGTCAGTATATGACTACATCAGTACATCTATCCTAACTTTGTAAGGAGTTGCGAAGTAGTTTCTGTTTGTGTCCTTTTTGTTAATCGTTGATGCGTGCAACCTTGCCAGTTAATCAGAAATGCTGATGTGTCTATTGTGATTGAATCTGTATTGGTTATTGACCTTTCCTTGCATAATAGCTGTGATGAGTAAAGGCTGTTGTGTTGTATCTGTTTCTTCAGGAAATTTCAAAGTAGTTTCATCTCTGGTTGAATGTTAGTTTATTGCATAGCTGCAACTATACATGTTATAAATGCATTGTTCTTAGGTAGTTTGATGCTAGTTCTTTGCATCTGCAGTAGGCTTACAATCTTTTTCTTTTTACCTTATCAACTGTGTCAAAACTCAAAATTGGCACAAGTTAGAACTGTAGAAAATTGAGTGGGTCTTATTGCCATGAATTCTTGAAAGAGTGCAGGATGTGGTACATCAATATCCACTGCTCTCTGTGGTAAATGGGGCGATTCGCAAATAGGGAGTATCATGATAAATTCACTGTTAAACTATTTGTCGTGGTATGGACATATACCTAAGTGTAGGCTTGTGAGGTGTGGGAGCAGCTTGCATAGCCGGCGGCATCTGCAGGCGGGATTGGGCACTAGCGTGCAAACTGACACACGATGTACCCAGGTTCGGAGCCCTCGTGGTGAGGTAACACTCCTACTCCTGCTTGTGTTCTTGTTATTTCACGGTGGATATGTTACAACTTGCTCCTTGAGCTGTATCTGACTGTCCGGCTAGAGCTGCCGGATGAAGTAGTCTAGAGTTTCCTGGACTAAGCGATTGATCGGTCGACCTTTTCTCTGGAGGCCGCACCCCTCCTTATATAGGGCCGAGGAGGTGTTGTACATTGGTGGGTCCGCTCATTACACACTGACAGGCGGGGCCCGGCTGCCCGACCCGGACCCGGCGGGCCTGGCTACAGTCTTCTTCCTTCCCACAGTGTTCTTCCATCATGCATAGTGGACGCCGCACGGTATGGAGGCGCCGCTGTCGGGGACGTGCGAGGCCAGGTGGCGCGCTGCCGGTCTGGTCGGCTCGCTGTCGGGGACGTGCGAGGCCGGGTGGTGCGCCTCTAGTCTGGTCGGCTCCGGCTGCGGCGGGTGCGGGTCGGCGACCAACGACTCGCCCGCCACTGTGTGTCGTGCAGGCCGTCATAGTGGTGTAGTGGGCGACGTGAGGCCTGCGGCTGCCTCTGTAGCCACGCCGCTCTGTCGGCGACCTTGGCCGGCTTGGGAGCAGCCGGCATTGAGCCGGTCCGACTGAAGGATCCAGATGGATTCGTCCAGCCAGATTGCCTTGGAATCTTGTCTTGTAAACTCCTATGACCACCCGGGGATCATCCCCCGACACTAGCCCCCGAACACGTTGGCGTTTGTCCGGGTGGCACGGCCGGGTAAACGTCTGCGTATTGATGTAGTACTAGCTCTGAGTTCGTCGGTTGTAGAGGTTGTCTCCGGCTGGAAAATGCCGGCTCGAGTTTGTCGGCCTAGGTCAGCCAGCTGGGCGTCTTGAATTCAGCGTCGGGCCGACTGGGCGTCTTGAATTCAGGGTCGGGCCGGCTGGGACTGACGTCAGGGATGACGTCTAGCCGTCCCGTCGGTCTGACACCCCACTCCCCGGCTCGGCCGCGACGCCTCGGGTTCCGGCTCGGGATCTTCTGCGCCGGTTGCCACGTTTGGCGGAGGTAGTGGGATCCTTTGTGGCTGTAACCGCCGCGCACGTCCGTCGGTTGCCCTCCACGTGGCCCAGATCGTGGGGATCGTGGCAGGAGCCCAGGAGGCGGCCTCCGCCCTTAAATAGGCCGCCTCGGCCTCCTTCCTCTTCTCCGCTTTCCTGCTCCCTCTCCCTTTTCCCGCCGCCGCCGTTGTCGAGCTTGCTCCTTTCTTCCGCCGCTCGCTGCATCGCACCATGGGACAGCGCTTCTCCGTCGCGCTCCTCCGCCGGCCCGACTCCACGCTGGAGGCAGACATGGCCGTCCACGAAGGCGACATCGACTGGAAGGGGTCCGTCGTCTCTCCCGAGCTCCTCGCGGACCTCCGGCAAGAGGGCGTGCTGGGCGCTGAGGAGGACGTCTCGGTGCGCGTCCCTCCCGTGGACGAGATTCGGCCGGCTCCCCGCCACGGCGAGGCGGTTCTCTTCGTCGAGCACCTGGAGCGTGGGCTCGCCCTTCCGGTGAGCTTGTTCTTCCGGCAGTTCCTCGACTACTTCCAGCTTCAACCTCACCACCTCGGGGCGAACTCCATCGCCCAGCTGAGCTTCTTCGCCACCCTCTGCGAAGCATACTTGGGCATCTGGCCCAATCTTGACCTGTTCTGCCGCTTTTTCTTCATCCGCGGCCGGCAGAAGACCTTCGCCGACGGCCGAAAGGAGGCTGTCGTCTACAAGCGGCGGGAGATGGCCCTGCCGGCTTTCAAGACGCCGGACTCCATCAAGGGCTGGCAGAAGACGTACTTCTACGTCAGCAATCGGAGGTCGGACGAAGACCGGGTCGGCCTGCCGGTCTTCACTTTCGCGTCCTCCCCCAAGGCTAACTGGGACGGTAAAGGGCCGACCCGACAACAAGGACATCGACGCGATGGTGCAGGGTGTGGACAGCCTGGTGAAGGAGGGCCTGCAGCCGAAGACCTGACGCTGTGCTGGTTGTCTCGCTGGGTACGCCCGCTCCAGAACCGGGCGCACAAGATGTGCTTCATGTCGGGCCGGCTGGATCCGACCCGACTGTCGACGAAGAACTACTCCGTCAACGCCCTTGATTCTTGGATGTGGATGATCACCAAGGGTCATGTGGGTGAGGACTGGGGTTTCGGGCTGCCTCCCTACAGCCGCAAGCATCCGCCCCCCAAGGTACGTTTCTTGTACCTTCACTTTAAAAACTGACGGCGGCGACCCGGCTGACGAAGACTTGATCCGGCGTGCAGCTTTTCCGCCTCCAGGCGGTCGAGGACGGGCCGAATGGCCCCCAGTTCCTCCCCAACTTGCCGAAGCCGGTTCGGCGTTCTGCTGCCAAGGGGGAGGGAGATGGCGCCGCGACGGGGTGTAAACAGCCCTAGCTTGGTTATAAAAAATACGAAGAATTTTTCCACTTTTTGCATATATGTTTGCATCATGGCATCCCTTTTAAATTGCTTGTGTTAACAAACCACCAAATGGGAAAACAATGAAATGAGGGAGGCCAAACTCCCCATACCCTTTATCTCTTGAAATACAAACTGTGGTGTAACCCTTGTCTTGGCAAGTGACCTTGTGGTCCAACAAGTTCCCCAAGTTCACTCTTTTGCAAAGGAACCAAATGGTTGGCCTCCAATGTGTTTTCAACTTCAACTCCAAAAGTGGTTCCTATCCTTGGTTATTGGTAAGCCATGTCATGATGCTCAAAGGCCCAAGTAAATGTATGTTGAGCTAGTTTACCTAGTGGGGAAACTCCCAGAATTTTTGCATATTTTCTGGAAGTGTTTTGGAGCCCTTGTCAAATTTCAGTTTTTCTGCCATGTTATGTTCATTCGGAATGACCCGGAAATTTTCGGATCTATTCCGGGCCAGTCGGAATTTTCCGGACCTTTCCAGAAAATTCCGGATGAAGCACAGTGGCGACAGGACGCACTGGCGCCATGCCGCCACCTCCTCCGCGCCCATGCCGCTGCCGCCGTGCCTTCACCTGCTCCCCGCTCGACGCCGTGGCCCCCCTCAAGGACAAGGAGACTACCACGACTGCCCTGCTCCTTTTCCCCTGCTCTCCTCGTTCCCCTCTTTCTCTCCCGAGGCCGGGCATCCCATTGCCGCCGTAGCCGAGCCCGCCGTCGTCGTCGGAGTGAGCGCGATATAGATCGACGACCACCACCAGCGGCGCCGCATCCTCTCATCCCTCCCAGGCCGAGGAATCGGCCCGGGACCGGCCGGATCAACGCCGGCGTCTTCGACACGTCGCACCGTCCGAGCCCCGCCGGCTCGATTCGGTTGCCGCCTGCTCTTCCCTCGCCTAACCGGTCATGCACGCGAGTCCAGGGTGAGCCCCGCCAGCTCTTAGGCCTCCTCCCGCTCCCCCTCCCCCTCTCTTGCTTGCTTTTCGTGCACGACCGCCGCCGCCGCCGTCGCGTTTTGCCCAGGATTCGAGCCGTCCGGAATCACCCGGATTATTCCGGATCGATTCCGGGTCGACCGGATTTTTTTCGGACCTTTCCGGACGAATTCCGAGACACTAACAGAAGGTTTTGGAGGTCACCTCGGATTTGGTTCGGATTTATCCCGGATTATTCCGGACCATCCGGAATATTCCAGACCAATCCGGATGAATTCCGAACCTAGCTGAAAACTTGTGAACTTTGTATTTTAGCTCCTTTTTGTTAAATCTTGCAATGGTATACCAATTTGATCAGTGTTTCAAATGCTATCTAAACATGCTAGTAACACCTCATGACAACATTTTGGACTTTGTTATTAATCATGAAATGGATGAAAGATATAAATCCAAATAAGTAACTAAATTGCTAATTATTCATCGGTGTTCCGAAAATTACAAACAATTACCGAACTGATCGGAATGATGAACCCTAACTTTTCATGTCATGTTCATGCATTTCTCAGCTATTTCACTAATAATTCATTAATCTATGAAGAACGTGGTCACTAAGCTAAATATGGGGTTGCTTCCAAATAATTTCCCTAATTATTTGGCTCCCATTTAATTGTGCCCTTAAGTTATATAATGGAATCCTTGCATAAATTTTTGACATGCCATCATGTGATTGAGCATTGCATCTTGAGTTGTGTGATTTATGTGTTCTTTGCTTTTCCTTTTGGGTATCGATAGATTCCGGAGTCGAGGGTCTCTCTACTTACCCCGACGAGCACCACTTCACGCCCGGGCAGCAAGGCAAGAGATAACCTAACCTTCTTGGCATCTAGCATCCTATGTTTTCATAAATTTATTTTATCCACCATAATATTGCATGCGGTTCAAATGCCTCTTTGATCAAAGTATAGAATATCCTATGAATGCATGTTCCTCCCGAGCCAATCACATGTATCCCTACCTATGAACCCTAGGGTTGAAGTGTTGGCCGAGATAAAGATAGAATTGCTGTATTCATATGCCTAGCTATGCTTAGACATGCTTAAATAGATGCTCTATGTCCGTTATTAAATTCCATGATTTTGAGGTTGATGGAATAGTTCGGGCATGGTGGATGAATGTGATGCTAAACTTAAAATGCTAAGTATGGTTTGGGTGAGTTGCCATCGGGGATGGTGTTTTGCCTCACTCTAACCCCTAGGTGTGAGTTCTTTACCTCTTGAACTAAGACTAGCGTGCTGCCATTGGTGGGTGTATGGGCGCCTTACCGACCGAATAATTTGTGAGGGGCTTGTCAAGGGTCCTCTAGTTCGAGTTTTCCATTTGCGCGTGTGTGGTGTGGAGTGGAAAAAGGAACGAGGATGGTGGTGTTAGGATGTGACGGTGGGGCAGGGCGCTAGGAGCGCTGAACCTGTCCTTCTGCCACTGATGGTCCTTGAGTAAGCCTCATGCTTTGTAAAGGTCTAACCGTGCCCGCTCACCGGTCTTCCCCGGAAGAGGGCCAACTAGGTGAGCCGGACGGTACCAATGGGTAAATTAGTACACCCCTGCAGGGTTAATCTTTTCGAAAAGCTGTGCCCGCGGTTATGGACGACTTGGGATCGGATATAAGATCATAGATAACGTTAACCTAATTGATATGGCAGCTAGAGGTTGCATAATAAACTTGTGATAAAGGTTCATTTCCTCGAGGGTGAGTCGAGGGAGTGCCTTTGTGTGAGATGAGTGGTGATGGTTGTAAGTAGGTTCGCCGAGAAGCGAAGATGATAATGATACTCTCTTGCCCCTTTATAAAAATATTCTGAGTAGACGAATGCCATGTGTCTTTTAAGTTCCGGTTTAAGAAAGTTAGCTTTATGCAAAAAGAACTACATTATACAGCTTTAGAGCCTCCGTCAGTCATTGGGCCTATATCGCCCTACTAAACTTGCGAGTACATCGTACTCAGTCTCTCTTTGCTGCCTCTATGTATTTGTATTTCAGAGGAGGACGACACCGAGCGACTAGGTGGGTTCTTCGTTGACGTCGACTACTAGTCTGGGGTTCCCAGGTGGCAGCTTGGGACCGTGGAACAAGCTGGCTGGGATGATGTTTATTGTAGGCCTCTTAGGCCATATATTTGCTTCTTGTTGTTAGACAACACTACCCGCTTCCGCTTGATGTATTGTTGGATCTGTGATCCTTTTGCTGTGTAATATTGTATTCTTCTCATTATATGAGTTGCTTATGTTTGTGTCGTAGAGTCATGCAATGTGCCGGTTTGTTCCACAAGTCTCGATCTTGTTTTATACATTGATGGTTGTGCCAAATACATAGCCTCTCTGTATAATTCCGGGGTCGGGGCGTTACAACGGGCGGCGAAAATGACGGCGACGTGCCGCCTGTCCGCAGCGAGGGATGCCAGAGGCCGGCTGGCGCCGGCGACCAGTCCGCCCCGGCTGGTGCGGGCGAACAGTCCCGGCCGGCCGCCCGCGGTAAGCCGGATGACGCTCTTGGTGCGACTTCTGCTGAGATAATTGACCTTGTGGACTCTGACACGGATGCAGAGACCCGCGGCTCGTCCCCTGCTGCCGCCGCGAAGCGCCAACGGCCGGCTGCGCCGGCTGACAAGCCGGCTGGAGATAGCGGTCCCGCCGACGTCGGAGCCGCGGAGTCTCCGGCGAAGAAGAGGCGCCTCCGGGTGCCCAAGACTCCGGGGAATCCCGTCGCGTAAGTGTCTTCCTTTTGCATGTCAACTTCTTCGTTTATCTTTTGCTCAGACTTTTTCCGCTTCAGTCCTCCCAGGTGGCTCCTGGGCAAGAAAACTGGTGATGGGCCGGCTGCGCCGGAGGGCGCGGGGGAAGGTCGATGTAGACGCGCAGGCCGGTGCCGGCTCGGTGGAGACGGCCCCTCCGGCTAACCAGGCGGCGGCGCCAACCGGCGGAGATGCCGGAGAGAGCCAGGGCGCGACGGACATCCCGCCCCAGCCGGAGGCGGACGAAGCGCCTGCTCCGCCCCAGCCTTCGCCGCACCCGGCCGTCGAGCGGCCGGCGGCCCCCGAGCCGCGACCAACTCCCGAGCCGAGACCGGCTCCCGAGAAGCAGCCGGACGTCGAGGCGACCCAGAAGTCGCCCGCAGCCGATCGCGATGTGTCGCGGGAGATCGTGCTGCATGAGGGGGGAGGCGGTCGTCTGGAAGGCCGGGAGCGGAAGCCGGCCGATCCCCTCACCTTCGCCCGGGAGGTGGAGAAGGACCTGGAGGTGCAGCTCTTGGACTTCAAGCGGTTCTGTGAAGCGCTCGAGGTATGTCTCGTGGGCTATCCGTGGTAGGCCGTTGCTGGCCGGTTCTGATCTTGATTTGTCTTCTTTCAGCACTCGGTCGGGGAGCTTCGTGGGCGGGTCCAGGAGCTCGAGCGGGAATTGGCGGCTGCCAAGAGTAAGCAACCGTTGTTCGCCCGGTGGCCATCTCTTTGGGGACTAACCCTCTTCATGGCGAGTGCAGGTGTTGCGCAGCGCCCGCAGGCGGATCCGAAGGTCGTCAGCCGGCTGGAGGCTGAGGTAAAGCGGCTTGGGGAGCGGGATCAGAAGCGTCAAGCCGAGCTCGACGACCTGTCCAAGGCGAAAGATGCCGCGGACAAGGAGCACGCCGAGCAGCAGGAAACCGCGCAGAAGGAGATCACCCGGCTGCAGGGCGAGGTCACCCGGCTGCAGGGGATGGAGGCTGAGCAGCACAAGACGGAGCTTCATCTGAAGGGCCAGCTCGGCAATCTGGTCGTGGCTCTGAAGAGTACGTTACTTTGCTTCTCTTGACTTTCTTCTTTCCGGTTCTTCCCTCCAGCTTCCTTTCATCTGGCTTCTTTCCGGCTTCAGGCTTCTATCCGGCTGTCGAGGAGGAGGCTTCTATCGCATCCATCGGGGTGGCCCCGACCCCTGCTGCCCTGTCCGCCTGCCAGCCAACGCTGCGGGAGGTGCTGGCCCAGTTTGGTCGTGAGAGCGCCCTCCTGGCCACGGCGGCTCGCGAGGTGCTCCAAGTGTTGTTCCCCTACGACACGGCCCTGCCGGAGCTCATCTCCCGGCTGGCGTGTCAGCTGGCTGAAGCGCCGGATCGGATCCTGGAGCTGCAGGAGTCTGCGGCTCGCGGTGGTGCCCAGTGGGCATTGTCGCTGCTGCTGTCCTGGTACCCGGACACCGACTTCGAGGTCTTCAACGAGGGCCCTCGCGCCAGCACGGAGTACTCGACGCTCTGCCTGCTCGATGGAGTTCACCGCACCGCCTCCACCATTGCCGACTTCGTCGACTTCGAGGACTTCATCCCGCCGTATGAAGATCCGAAGGGGAAGAAGAAGGTTGATGGCGGCAAAGGTGGCGCTGACGAGGCCGGCTGCTCCAGCCAGGCAGCCAAAACTGATGAGTGAGGACCCCGGAATGCCTGGTGTAACTGTACTAATGTCTTGAACTTTATTTTGCCCCCGGGATGCCGGGCGTAACTGTAGAACTTGCCGTCTTACGTCTTACAGACTTTAATCTTATGGGCCGGCTGCTTGCCAGCCGGCCGCCTTTTGTCTTTCTGAATGTCTTGCACTTATCGTCTTGCACTTACTGACCGGGTGGAGGTCGCGATCCGCCCACCGGGTCCTGTATTACACTTTCTTACACTTTTTGTCTTACACTTTCTGTCTTACGGCTTCTGTCTTACACTTTCTGTCTTACACCTTGTTCTTACACTTTCTTACAACTTCTGTCTTATACTTTCTGACCGGGTGGGGGTTTGATCCCGCCCATCGGGTCCCACTAGCCCCCGAAATTGGGGCCGGCTCGCGCAGACAGGCGGGCCGAATTTGCCAAAAAGGGTCTTTCATCTTTTACTTGCCCATCTTCCCGGCGTGGCCGGGTGAAAACTTCTTTCCTTGCTTTCTGAGTACTAGCCCCCGAAATTAGATCCGGCTCGCGAGGGGAGCCGGGTCGAATTTGTTCTTTCGTCCTCAGAATCTTGCCTTAGCTTGCACGAGAGGACGTAGATGTCGTTAAATCGTTAGTGCATTTAAGTCAAAAAGTTGGCACTTTTACTTTTCATCCTTTAGCTTGTTAAGTGCCGGCTCGCCCTTGTTTCACCCCCTTAGCCATTTTCTGTGCATCCGGCCGGTCATGACCGCTGCTCTGGCCGGCGAGACTGCAGCGCGGAACCGCAGAGTGGGCCGGCTGGTCGAATACACAGTCAGACTTTAGGAGTTCGACTTAGGCGAGCGAGGACGGCTGGACGCTTATTCTTTCCTTTGATGCTTTTCACGCGTGTGCCTTCCAGCTTTTGCTCTGGCCAGCGAGTGTGCAGCGCGGAACCGCAGAGTGGGCCTTGGGCGTCCAGCACGCTAGTAGGCCATCGCGAGAGAGAATAAACAACCGGCTAGCCACAGTCGGACGATGAAACTTAAACTTGCATTGATACAAGGTAGCCCCCGAGATGTGTGCTCAGGGCTACCAGCTTACATAAAAACGGTAAAGATAGAAGGTGTTACTCCTAGGCGTGGAAACGGCACAGCAGGTCTGCGTTCCACGGGCGCTCCGTCTCCTCGAAGGAGGTATCTGCCTGGTCCTTCTTCGGCTCATGTGCGTCGGTGAGGTACGCGTTGTTGAGCAATGCCCGGCTGATGATGAAGGGTCTCTCCCAAGGGGAGGATAACTTGTGCTGGCCCTTGGTGTCTTCGATCAGCCGGAGCACGAGGTCACCCTCTCGGAATGAACGAGGGTGAATCCGGCTGTCGTGATAGCGGCGTAAGTCTTGCTGGTATGAGGCCGATCTAGACTCGGCCAACTCGCGTGCTTCCTCCAGCAGGTCCACGCCGTCTTCGTTTGCCCGCCTGGCCTCCTCCTCGGTGTACAGGATGGCTCGAGGGGAGTCAAACTGGATGTCAGCCGGCAGGACGACTTCCGCCCCGTAGACGAGGAAGAAGGGCGTGTAGCCGGTTGATCTGTTCGGAGTGGTCCGGAGGCTCCAGAGGACGGATGGCAGTTCTTCTATCCAGCACCCGGCTGCCCGCTCGAGAGGGTCCACCAGCCGGGGTTTGATGCCGGCTAGGATGAGGCCGTTTGCTTTCTCCACTTGCCCGTTCGTCTGGGGGTGCGCGACCGATGCGAGGTCGAGCCGGATGCCGTTGATGCCGCAGAAACGTGCGAAGGCGCCCTTGGCGAAGTTGGTGTCGTTGTCGGTGATGATGCTGTTGGGGTAGCCGTACCGGTAGATGATGTCGCGGAAGAAGCTGACCGCGGTCCGGCCGTCCAGTATCTTGATCGGCTTCGCCTCGATCCACTTGGTGAACTTGTCCACCGCCACCAGCAGGTGGGTTAGGCCGCCGCGAGCCGTCCTGAACGGGCCGACCATGTCAAGGCCCCAGACGGCAAAGGGCCAGGTGATCGGGATTGTCTTCAAGCCGGCCGACGGTGTATGCTTCTGCTTCCGGAAGCGCTGGCAGCCGTTGCAGGTCCGCACGAGCTCCTCGGCGTCGGCCAGCGCAGTCAGCCAGAAGAAGCCGTACCGCATGGCTTCGCTGTTATGGATTTGGACGACGCGTGGTGGCCGCACTCTCCCTTGTGGATGCTCTCGAGCAGCCGACGCCCTTCTGCCGGCTCGACGCAGCGTTGGTAGACACCGGCCACGCTGCGCTTGTACAGCTCGTTGTTGATGATGGTGTAGCCCTTGGCGCGGCGTAGCACTTCTCTGGCTTGCAGTTCCCCCTCTGGGAGTATGTTATGAACGAGGTAGTCGAGGAAGGGTTGTGCCCAGGCTGGCGTCGCTCGGCCGGCTGGGGCGACGGGTAGGTCCGGCTGTGGGACGAATGGTGTGACGGGCAACTCTGGCGGCTCGTCGGGGTCCGGCTGCCCAGCCCCCGGGTCCAGCTGTGAAGCCCCCGGGTCCGGCTGCAAAGCCCCCGGGTCCGGCTGCGAAGCCCCCGGGTCCGGCTGCGCAGCCCCCGGGTTTGTCTGCGGAGCCCCCCGGTTTGCCTTGGCCCTGGATCTTGTGACGACCGCCGCTGCGACCCCCAGGCCGGCCGGAGGTCCCGGGGCGGTAGCCATCGAGCTTGGCCGGCTAGCCCCCGGGTTTGTGGATCCGGCTGGTAGGTTGGGGTCGGCCTTCAGGATGATGGAGTCCGATTCTGGCGAAGGCGTGATGGACGGCTTGTAGAGGTGCTCGAGGGAGATGCCGGGTGGAATGACCTGCCGGGTGGAGCCAAGCTTGGCTAGCATGTCGGCCGTCTCGTTGTTGACCCGGGGTACGTGGCGAACTCGCACCCCTCGAAGTGCGCGGTGAACTGCTGCACGAAGAAACGGTAGGACGCCATGTTTGCGTCCTTGGCGTCCCAGTCCCCCGACGCCTGCTGGATTACCAGGTCCGAGTCGCCGAAGCACAGGATGCGCTGCATACCTATCTCCTTTGCCAGCTTGAGGCCGTGGACGAGCGCCTCGTACTCGGCTACGTTGTTGGAGGCCTTGAAGTGGATTTGGAGTGCGTACTCCAGCCGGTCACCCTTGGGCGAGGTGAGGACGATGCCGGCTCCCAGGCCTTCCTTCATCTTGGAGCCGTCGAAGTGCATCCGCCAGTACGAGCTATCCGGACACGGCGGCAGGTACTCAGTTTCCGCCCAGTCGACGAAGAAATCTGCCAAGACTTGAGACTTGATGGCCGTCCTTGGCTCGTACAGTATGGAGTGAGCCGCCAGCTCGATGGCCCACTTGGCGACGCGGCCGGTTGCGTTCTTGTTGCCGATGATGTCTGAAAGCGGAGCCGCACAGACGACTGTGATGGGGTGCTCTTGGAAGTAGTGGCGCAACCTTTTGGCGGCATAGTGCACGCCGTACACCATCTTCTGGTAGTGGGGGTAGTTCTGCTTCGACTGCGAGAGGACCTCGCTCAGGTAGTACACGGGCCGCTGGACCGGCTGCTCCTTGCCTTCCTCGCGGCGCTCAACCACGAGGACGACGCTGACGACCCGGCTGGTGGCGGCGATGTACATCAACATTGGCTCTTTTGCAGCCGGCGGTGCTAGGACGGGTGCGGTTGACATCACCCGCTTGAGCTCGAGGAAAGCCGTGTCCGCCTCATGGGTCCAGGTGAACTTGTCCGCCTTCTTGAGTAGCTGGTACAACGGCAAGGCCTTCTCCCCCAGCCGGCTGATGAATCGGCTGAGGGAAGCGAGGCAGCCGGCGAACTTCTGGATGTCGCTCAGCCGGGTGGGGCGCTTCATGTTCTCGATGGCCGCGATCTTGTCCGGATTGGCCTCGATCCCTCACTCGGAGAGGAGGAAACCGAGCAGCTGGCCAGCCGGCACGCCGAAGACGCACTTGTCCGGGTTGAGCTTCATCTCGAACCGGCGTAGGTTGGCGAAGGTTTCCTTGATGTCGTCGAGGAGGGTACGCCGCTCCTTGGTCTTGATGACGATGTCGTCGACGTAGGCGTGGACGTTCCGGCCGATCTGGTCGTGGAGGCACCTCTGCATGCAGCGCTGGTAGGTGGCGCCTGCGTTCTTCAGCCCGAAGGGCATGGTGGTGTAGCAGTAGGCCCCATACGGGGTGATGAACGATGTCTTGATCTGGTCGGCCGGGTTGAGCTTGATCTAGTGGTAACCGGAGTAGGCGTCCAGGAACGACAGGAGGTCGCAGCTGGCCGTGGAGTCGATGACTTGGTCGATGCGGGGTAGAGCGAAGGGGTCTTTCGGGCATGCCTTGTTCAGGCTGGTGTAGTCAACGCACATGCGCCATGTGCCATTCTTCTTGAGGACGAGGACTGGGCTATCTTTCACCGATGGCTCTTCTTTTCTCCTCCGCGAAGCGACGAGGTCCTTCTTTGACCGGTTTAGCGTCTGGCCTGACGTGGAGTGAGTGCTCGGCGAACTCCCTCGGTACACCCGGCATGTCCTTTGGTGACCATGCAAAGATGTCCCGATTCTCACGGAGGAAGTTGACGAGCTCGCTTTCCTATTTGCTGTTGAGGTTGCACCCGATCATGATGAGCTTCTCGTTTGGCTTGCTCGCGTCCAGCGGTATCTTCTTGCTGTCCTTCGACGCCTGGAACTGGGATTCTCCAGCCAGACACTTTGCAGCCGGCATCTCCGGCTCCTCCATCTTGATGGCGTGCTTGATTTCCTTGAACTCCTCGGCGATGACGAAGGACTCGGCTATCTTGGAGCCGCTGTGACGCAAGACATGGGCTGTCTGTAGTCACCCGAGACGGTGATGATGCCCTTCAGACCCGGCAGCTTCATCTTCAGATATGCGTAGTGGGGCACCGCCATGAATTTGGCGAGAGCCGGGCGCCCTAGGATGGCGTGATAAGCGCTGCGGTGCTCCACCACCTCAAACTGGATGATTTCGCGGCGGAAGTTGGTTCTGTCGCCGAAGATGACGTCCAGCCGGCACATTCCCATGGGGGTACAAGCCTTGCCGGGTACGATGTCGGTGAAGACTATCCGGCTGGGCTGCAAGTCAGACTCGCGAATCCCCAGCTTGTCCGCGGTGTCCTTGTACATGATGTTGATGCTGCTTCCTCCGTCCACGAGTACCTTGGAGAAGGTGCACGTGAGCCGGCCGGAGACGATGGTGGGGTCGAGGATGAGGCATTAGCCCCCGGGTGTTGGCATGATGTCCGGGTGGTCCTCCGGCCCGAACGAGATGGGTTGCTTGGACCAGTTCATGAGCTGCTGTACATCCGGCATGACGGCATGAACTTCTTCCGCCCGCCTGCGCTGGCTGCGCTTGTCGTTGCGCTCGATGACGGAGATGACGTAGGTCGCGTCCCTGTTGGGGTAGTTGTCGCGGGAGCCGTCTGCGGCGTCAGCGGGCCGCTTGCCCCGGTTGTCGCGGTCATTGCCGCCTGGAGGTGGAGGTGGAGGTGGAGGCGGCATTCCCAGGCCCCTCTGGACTTGTCCCGTCCAGCTGCAAGAAGTGGTGGTGTGGTCGGCTGGCTTTCCCGGCTCGCTGTGCCACTTGCAGGGGCCACTCATTGCGCCCTCGAGCGTGATCCTGGGCCGGGTGTATGGGCGGCCTTCTGGTCTGTTTCCTCGGCGAGGGTAGCGGTTTTCACCGCGCATCGCCGGCTGGCTTCCCTCGGTGGTGGCGACGACGTATCGCTCGTCCAATATCACCCCACCCCTCTTCCGGTTGTCGCGGTCGTTCAGGTGGCCACGGTCGTCGCGGTTGCGGTTGTTGTTGTTGTTGCGGTTGGAGTTGCTGGGGCCGGCTTGATCCCTAGCCGGTTCGTCGATGATGGGCTGACCGTTCTCGTTCACCCGGATGGACTTGACCATCGCCGAGTCGGGCCGTCGCGTAGGCGTCCGCGATGGACATGAGCTCGGTCATCATCGGGGGGTTGACCCGGAGGAGCTTGTGCTTGAGCAGGGTGTTGTCGCGGCAGCCGTTGGTGAAGAACTCGATGGCCTGACTCTCGGTGACCCCCTCGCAAGAGTTGCGTAGGTTGGACCACCGGGTGAGGTACTGAAAGGACACGGATGTCGCCTAGAGGGGGGGGGTGAATAGGCGATTTAAAATTATTACGGTTAAGGCTTGAATAAATGCGGAATAAAACTAACGTTTAATTTATCAAGCCAAAACCTAAACTAGCTAGGTTCACCTATGTGCACCAACAACTTATGCTAAGCAATATAATCAACTAGGTGATAGCAAGATGTATGACTTTAAGCTCAATGTCTATCACAAAGTAAATAGCATAAGTAAGAAGCTCGGGTATAGAAATACCGAGGCACTTGGAGACGATGATTTATCCCGAAGTTCACTTCCCAATGGAAGCTAGTCTCCGTTGGAGCGGCGCGGTGTTCACCAATGTGAAACACCGAGTAGCCTTGATATGGCACACCGTATCTCCGTTGTGTCTTACCACCAATGTGGCGAGGCACTTGTCACTATGTTGCCGTTGAGGTTGACAACTAGAACCTTTACAAGGATGAAGCTCACTCCACAAGTTGGAGGGTCTTCACCAAATGCACCGAGCCACCAAGACTCAATGACCAAGGCCGAGGCACACACCACAACTCAATTGGTGGCTCCCGACAATGTCTTCGTAGCTACCAAAGCTCCGAGACCAACAAGGTTGGGCCACCCTCCACAACCTAATTGGAGGCTCCCAACAAATCCCGTGAGCCACCAAGACTCCGAGAAATCAACAACCGTCTAGGGTACCAACGTGCCCTAGAGGAACAAGCTCTAGGGAACCAAAGCACCCAAGAGTAAAAAGCTTCTCAACTTCACTTCCACGTATCACCGTGGAGAACTCAAACCGATGCAACTAATGCAATGGCAAGAACACACTAAGTGGTCAAGTCCTTCTCTTCTAAATCCAACCAAAGCAACTAATACTATAGAGGGATTTAAGAGGAAGAACAAGGAGAAAACACAAAGCAACTCCAAGACTTAAATCAAAGATGTTCCCCTCACTTAGAGGAGATATGGTTTGGTGTAATAATAGATCTAGGCCTTCTCCTTCAATCCTCCAAAGATCAACGAGTTTGGGTGGAGGGATTGGGAGATCTATGTGTTTTGAGCTCTTGCAACAATGGAGAGAGAGAGAAAAGGAGCTCTAATGGTTGGAGGAAGGAGGAGGGGTATAAATACCCGTCCCCAATAATTGAGCCGTTGAAGGCAATTTTCTGTGTGCAGGGAGGCCGGCCTTGCTGGGTCCAAGGCTGGGTCCGAGGCTGGCCTGGAATCTTCACGCGCAGGGAAGCCAGCCTTGAGCCCAGCCTAGGCCGGCTTGCCAGCTTCCGAGGCCGGCCAGGAGCCAGAGACGGCCAGCCTTGAGCCCGGCCTTGAGCCCGGCAAGGCTGGCCAAACTGCAAAAACGTTCGATACCAAAAACGCAATAACTTTTGTATCCGGACTCCGTTTTCGATGATCTTGGGCTCGTTGGAATCACCACAATGAGCACTACAAGATTATGCATAAAAACATCATTGTCCAACATGGGAGGGAAAAACCAAATGGGGAAATGTTAGATCACTCTCTAGATGAATAACCGGTAAACCCCCAAAATCAAAAACGCAATAAGTCTTTCATACGAAATCCGTTTTTGATGAACTTAAGCTTGTATTGAAGATCAAGACAAGCTCTAAAACCACATCTATATAAAAGCCACATAAGAATAGGCAATGGAGATTTTGGTATGGGTAGGAAGGTGTGAACCTTTCCTCACTAGTGAATCGGCAAAATCTCCACCACCGAAAACGCAATAGACGATGCAACGAAATCCGTTTTCGGTGAACTTGGTCTTGTCATGACAAGCACGACAAGCACCAAGACCACACCACGATAACAGCCAAATAAGAACCAATAAAGATGATTGCAAGAATTCAAGGATGCAAAGGTTTGAGCTCTCTACGACCGATACGCTAAAGCTCACTTGAGAGCCCCTCTTGATAGTACGGTTACCTATCCTAAAACCCGGTCTCCCAACTACACCGCGAGACCGGTAAAATAGAAACCCTATCAAGATCATACCTTTGCCTTGAGCATTCCACTTGAGCTAGATGATGACGATCTTGGTCTCCTCTCAAGTGGATCACCTTTCTTTGCCTTGCGCATTCCACTTGAGCTAGATGATGACGATCTTGATCTCCTCTCAAGTGGATCACCTTTCTTTGCCTTGCGCATTCCACTTGAGGTAGATGATGACAATCTTGATCTCCTCTCAAGTGGATCACCTTTCTTGATTACGCTCCGCTCGGTGAAGCCTCGCATATTGCTCCCCCATACACCAATATGGGAGAGACACTCTTTCGCATATCTTCACATGCCCTTATCTTCTATGTTGATCAATTTGCACATAGCCTTGATCAACATATAATCTTCTTCTTTTAGCCTTGACTCCAACATATGGAGTACAAGCATTCCTTATGGACCAACACTACAAATATAACTCAAAGCACACATTAGTCCATAGAGATTGTCATTAATTACCAAAACAACACATGGGGGCAACCATGCACTTTCAATCTCCCCCATTTTGGTAATTGATGACAATCCCTTTTAAGAGGGTTTATATAATGAATATAGCAACCTTGCAAGACAAACAAGCAAGGATGCAAAGCGCATTAAAGGCAAATGCAACAAAAGCATAAAACCCAAATTCCCTTAAACCCTCTAAAACTTCTCCCCCATTGGCATCGATTGCCGAAATGGGAAGAAAAATTTAGAAAGCCAATATAATATGAATTCCTCCATAAAGTGTGCATTTCTCAAAATGTGAGTGGAATCAAATGCACATATCCATTGACGAATAATTAGAGGAAATCAAACTATATTGAGGATCCAAAGATTGCAAAAGGATGAAATCATTCTAAACATCTCCACGAAGGAGAAAAGCAATCAAAAAGATCCAAGGCGAGAGTTCTAAATAAAAATGGGGAGCTCCCAATGTTCATGCACTATTGAGGAGTGCACAAATATGGAATCCTTGCTCCCCCAAAATCATCTAGAACACTCACCAAGTGCAAGGATAAAAAAATTAAAGCAAAACAAAGCACTTGCACCAAAGATGTGGTTGAGCCATAAGGAGATACCAATTAAAAGAAACTATCAAAAAGGGTCCAACCAAGAGTATGTGTGTGTGACAAGACCATTAATTTGGTAAGACACATAGTCTTAACCGAATGGAGATAAGTTATATATCAAGTATTGACACACACAACTTACAAAGAAGATTTTTCAAAAAGAATATGTTCACAAACTCAAGGATACCAATTTTTAAAGATTCAACATAGGATAGGCCCAACCGAGATAAAAGGAAGATCTTTAAAGGAGTATGTTCACATGCTTAGGGATACCAATTGGAAACTAAAACCAATTGAAAATGCCAAAAGCTAGTGAGAGCATTTAGCCAATAAAAATCAACATGCTCACCATGATAAGCATGAAGTCAAAGATCCTCAACAAATACATGAGTGTGCAAAGATACCAATAAAAATGAGACAAGCACTCATGAGACAAAATTGGAGCCACCAAATAATTATAGATAAAAGACAAGGTGGCTTGAAAGAAAATAGGATACCAAATCAAAGGTGACCTCTCTCATATGTATAGGTTTCTAAGTAGACAAATCGTTAATGATATACATCGACAAAGAAACTTACACATATAAAATGGTCGAAGAAAAGGAGACCATGGTAACCAAAAGGAAGTCATGAATATACAAAAAGAGATTATTGCTTAAAAGCATAGCACATAGCTCAAATTTATCTTATTGTATATAAATGAACTTCAAACACATCAAATGCATCACACATATCACTAAGGGAACAAGAGATAGTGGAAATGCTTTGAGATAGGCAACAAGTATCACAACGAAACAATACCAATTGAAGAAAAAGGTTTTTTTTTTGCAATTTCATCACAAATATCACAAAGATATATCAAGTGAAGGAAACAAGCCAAAATCACAACAATTGCAAAATAGGAGCTTTCATGCTAAGAAACAACCTACATAAGGTTGAAACTAGAAAAGTATGCATGAGGTAGATACTTGTTACCGAAATAGCATTGGTGATGATGAAGATGAGAATTTTTGTTTATCATAAAAGCTTGACTCCAATAATCACCTGGTGAGAACACCTTCCTTATGAATGAGGCAAGCATCCAATGCATCTCCATTGTACCTAAAACAAAATTCAAGTACAACATGGTTCCCAAACTCATTGGGTTCCGTAATAGTTAGATACACTACAATACATAGGTAACACTCCACATAAATATGTGCATATAGATATGAATTGAATTTCATGCACATCTTAGCCGATTTAGGATTTGGTGGAGTATCCCCTATATATTGGATCAAGAAAGACTAGCATGCCATAAAATAAATATACTAGTAAATATGCATGCATGGACTTACAAGAACCAAATGAGATACAATTTGGACAAAACACCAAGTAAACCAAGAAGAGAGCACACCAAAGTGTGACACAAAAAGGTTGTCCAAATTATATCAAAATCCAAATCAACACATGATTGAGGAAAGAATCAAATCATCATATGATTGATTCCAAAACACATCAACACATGAAGTATGATATCAATAGGAGTCAAATCAAACAACACATGAGAGATAAGACACCAATTGACAAATAAGATACCAACTAGGAGACACGATACCAAGAAGAGGATAATACTTGACCGGAATCGAGTAAAGTAAAATAAAGTAATAAGGTATCAAAATTCTCACAATAAATATCAATTGAAACAAATATCTATGGAGGAGATATTAAATTCCAATTAATACCAATTGAAGGTGCCTAGGCAAGGCCAATGAGCATATAAGATGAAAGAAAGAGACATGCTCAAAGGGTTTTCTCATTATATAGGATAAACATAAAACAAGAAATGAGAAAGCAAGACTCCCAAGAGAGAGCCGAGTTACACTAAATAAACCAAGCACCCTTTACACTTTTCATGATGGCACAAAGCATCAAGAGAAAAAGATTTGTCTTCCATAAATACATACGATAGAAATCAAATGCCAATTGAAAGGATCAAATATTGATAGATAGGATAGTGTTCTAAATAAAAGGAATGCTCCCCCAAGATTCATGCACTACTTTGATATTTGCATTTGAATACAAAATGCATGCACAAGGGATCATTACTCTTCATATTTTATTTACAACACTAAACACTACTAATTTGAAAATTAGGATCGATGCAAGAGGCAAGGAAGGCAAAGGGAGTCAAAATAAATATTTTGGCAAGAGATGGGGCAAATAAAAGACAATGCCAATGTAAGGATAATCAAAAATATTCTATCACAAACATAAATATGGATTGTCCAAGGACAGTGACCATTTGGAATTATTTTCCCGATGATAAGATGTATCCAAGAATATCCTCACAAGATAAAAACATATCGAAAGAGATAAGAAATAAAACACCATATTTTAATAAAGTTTGTTGGTAGTTCCAACTATTCAAACCAACCGGCAAGGCCATGGTTAGAATAATATGGAACAAATGGTTTCTCAAATAATATATGGGAATGCATATTAGAGAGAAACCATACCAAGCAAACTCACACAAACAAGAGCCAAAGGGTAACCACAAAGGAAAATTGGAACTTGTTTGAGCAAGATGCCACATAGGGATAAGATAATTTATGATATCAAATCAAAGTGGCAAACCTCGAATGTTCACATTTTGTGGGATTGTAATATGCACATAGCTTATTACTCCCCCATAATGTGATAATTCATTTTATCTAAGCAAGAGGCAAACAAAACCAACTAGAGAAATTAATGGACATTGTAGAATTTGAATTTCTCATGAATATGACATACCACATAGTAACTAGATAATATTGAAATATCAATACTAGGTGATGTGCCTCGTGTACACACATTTTTATGTTAGTGAAGTGCACAAAGCATATCACTCCCCCAAAATGGGATAGTCCATTAATCTCTCAAAAGAGCCAATTGAAATCATCATAAGATTCAATAAAGACTCAACACAAAGTTTACACATATATGGAGCGCACATTAACATACACAAACTTGATTGCTCAAGGTAAGTAATAAGCACAACATATACAAGCATATGCTAGGAACAAAACTAACACATGCAAGGGAGCAAGCAACTTTCAATGTATATATAATTTAAATACAAGTTACCGCAAGAAGGAGCATTGGATATGAGATATGACAATATAATCCAAATGACTTGGCTTGTGGAAATAATAATCAAGAAGATCCCTTAATTCTTCAAGGATAGCCAAGTCTCCAATGTCCTCCATCACAACCTATTGATCAATTTTGAGCTTGTTGGTCCCCAACCAAGTTGGGTCCTAAGAGGTTAGTCACAATAGGCTTGGCAACCCAAATGGTTCTTTTCTTGACACCACTTTGAGTCCCCACATATTTGGCAAACACATTGCCAACCCCATCCTTCCTAAGAGAATAAACATCATCAATAATTATGGGGTTGGATAGAGTACCATTTGTGCATGAAGAAGCCAAGTGGCCCTTCTCACGGCATAAGTACAAATATCGACTCTTTTCTTTCTTATTAATAGGCTCCTCAACTTGAGGAGCAATGACTTGAGTCTTCTTAGTGTCGGAGATTGTCCCCAGGAACTAGGGATGTCTCCAAGGTATCGTGTAAGGGGCTGAACACGGAGTCAAACAATCCACAACGTGCTCCGGCGACGGTGCTCGTCAGGCTCGCTGCGGACGACACTGCAGAGATTGACACAAGGTATTACCCAGGTTCAGGGCCCTCTTGTGGAGGTAAAACCCCTACGTCCTGCTATGGTGTATTGCACTGCTTGAAGAGTTTACAGTACAAGGAGAGCTTGTCGAGCTCGAGGTGGCTAACTATGGCTATCGGCTGATCTTCAGATCTAGGGTTTGGACTCTGGAAATCCTGGACCCCTTGCACAGGTGTGCTCCTCCTCCTTTTATAGGCGTCCTGGGCCTCTTCTGCCCAAACATTTGGGCGGGAAGGGCTACCACATGGCGACGAAGGAGGAGGCGCGGTGCACCGTAAAGGTGAGGTCTACCATAAAGGTAAAGATCGTGGACGCGGTCCACGGCAGGGGAACGGCGTCACCAAAGCTGAAAAGGGGCACCGACCAGCTGGACGGCGGGCTGGCGCTTGCCGAGGTGGGAGGTGGCCCACGGTGATGTCGTCCTTGGAGCGTAGCTGCAGACTGTTCCCTTGTCACCAAAGAGGCAATACTCGTTGTCCGCTTTGCTTGGCTCCGCTTTGTTGACTGCTTTATACATGGAAACGGCAACTGCGGCGTCGTCGTCATCGCGCGTAGGCACGCGCGTCACTCTACGCATGGCGCAGAGTCCATGTGCGCTCTGCCGCGGGGGCAGAGACGGCTTCACGAGGAAAGTGCTTGTCGAGGCGAAAGGCCTCGCCAAGCCCTTCAGCTTGGTCCTTAGTAGAATTGCGGGTGGCGTCGAAGACGCCTTGTCGAAGAGCGATCCCTCGCCAAGGGAAGGAACCCTTGGCGAAGAGAAGAACCCTTCGCGAGGAGAGAAATCCCCGCGAAGCTCGCCAGGCTTGGAGAGCCTGGTCCTTAGCGAAAATCATCCGAAGAATCTTGTGGGCCCTGGCAGGCCGGCCCGTGGTACCCTGGTTTCCACTGTGCCGACAGTAGCCCCCGGGCCCGCGATGGGCACGCCGAGGCCCATGACGAAGGCGAAGCGTCGAGGGGCCAAAGATGCCTGACAGGGCCGCGACACGTGTCACGCAGCGGTTGCGCCCGCGGCCGCGGCCTCCTCGGCTCCAACGGGCGACGTGGTGGGGCCCGCCACGACTCGAGTGCTGGTCAATAAAGCCTGGGCGCGCAGGCGGCGCCCATTACTTCTCCCGTAACTCCTCCGCACACTTCTCCCCACGCCTCCAAACTCTCCAGAGAGCTCCAACCTCCAGAGTGCTCTTCTTCGTCTCCGGCGACCATGGCTCCCAAGAAGGCAGGTGCCGACAAGGGCAAGGCCACCGTGCAGGCGAGCTCGTCGGCGGCGACGGCGCGGGCGGGCACGTCCGCGGCGATGGCACGCGCTGCTGCTCTCGAGGGAGCACTGCCGAAGACGCGTGTCACCGCCGCCACGATAGCGACGGTGCGCCACCTGGCGGCGGCGAAGACCAACGAGCACGGTGCCACCGAGCTGAGGCCGGCCGGTAGCAGGCTCACCGACACCTTCTACCCCATCTTCATTCATACTCTCTACGCCGGCCTGGTACCACCATTCTCTGATTTCCTCTTGGCGATCTTGGAGACGTACCAGATCCAACTCCTTCATCTCCATCCCAACTCCATCCTCATCCTTGCTATCTTCGCCCACTTCTGCGAGGCCTACGTCGGCATCCGCCCCTCGGTGGCGCTCTTCCGCAGTTTCTATTCCCTTAGGAACTCTGCCAAGGGCGAGCGGCTCGGATGCGTCTCTTTTCGCATCGTCGACGCCCGGAGCGACAACTACATCCCCATCGCCTGGCTTGGCGAGGTCGCCGTCACCAAGGTGACGAAAAAGGTCGACAAGTTCCGCGAGAAGTGGCTCTTCGTCGACGCCAAGGCCACCAACCCTCTCCTGGAGGTGCCCGAGGCGCCGCCGAGGAAGTGGGCGCGCTGGTCGAGCGCGGACTTCAGGGGCTCGAAGCTCGACGCGGTATACGTGTACTTCCGTCACATCCGCGATGCAGGGGTCACTGGCCAAATGGTGGCGAAGGACTTCACCAGGCGCCGCATCGCTCCCCTCCAACAGCACGCCGAGCCGGTGTGGCGATACGACGGCAAGGACGACGCCATGCGGCTAAGCAGGGACGGCTTCGAGCCTGATGTGCTCCGCCAGATCATGAACGTCCTCTTCACATCACCGGAGATCCCGCCCGCCAAGAAAGAGGCGGCCAAGCCGCTCATCGTCTTCGCCGAGGAGAGCATCGCGGAGCAGCGCTCGCACATGCCCATCTTCGACGAGTGGGGAATCGTGCCCGCGGGGCACAGCGGGCCTCGCCCTAACCCGTGGGCGGCGGAGCCGGAGTACGTGGACGAGGCTCCCGAGGCTGAGGAGGCCGAGTCCGCCGAGGAGGAGGCCTCGAGAAGCGAGGACCCCCTTGGCGAAGACGAGGCTTCAAGGGGCGATGACCCCGTCGGCGAGGGCGCCGGATCCTCGAGGAGCGCCCACGCCGAAGTGGACCTCCAGGTGCTTTCCTCCGGCGACGAGGAGGACGCCTTCCGCATCGTCCGCTCCCAGCGCGCCGATGAGGAGGAGACGAGCGGCGGCGGAAAAGGGCGTTGCGAGCCCCGCTCCAAGGCCGTCCACGACAGGAGGGCCGCAACCGCGGGAGGCATCCCTCGCGCGGAGACAGGCGCGGCCCGGGAGGAGGCCGGAGCAAGCCTCATCCAGCCTCCCAAGGCAAAGAAGAGGGTGTGGGTGATGGCCGGCGAGTAAGCCCTCGATTTCTCTTTCTTCTTCCAGATTTCACTTTGAGAATTCCCCCCTTTGAAGGATTTTCGACTTGTCTTCTTTTCAGGCAGCCCGCGGAGCCAAAGAAACGGCGGCTCGGCGAGGTTGGAGAGACCACCAGCGTCGCCATGGAGACGCCTGCAGCCGGCGAGCCGCAGCAGGCAGTTGCCTCTCCCGCGGTCGAGCACCACGCGGAGACGGTGATGGCCGAAGAGGCGTGGCGTCGCCGATTCGGGCGGCGACCCCTCCAGCGGCGGAGCACCACGTGGAGGAGGAGACCGCAGAGGCGGCGACGTCGCCAACCAGGGCGGCGACTCCTCCGGTCCAGCAGGAGGCGGAGGAGGAACCCGTGGACGAGGACATCGTCGCGGAGCCGCCTCCAGAGGAGGGGGCCTCGAGAAGGGGTGGCGCGCCCGAGGCCGCGGCGGGCGCGGCCGCTGCAGAGGGGGCCGGAGGCGCCCTTGTGGAGCAGGAGGAGGTAGAGACACCTCTGGAGCCCCGAGCGACGGGGCCAGGGGCGAAGGGATGCCCAGCCCCCTGAGGGCTCCCGACGCGGGCGGCGAGGACGACGCCCCCACAAGCCCCCAGGCCGCGGCGGGGGCCGCTACAAGTTTGGGGCAGGATGCCCTAGGCGCCTCGACAAGCGTCGAGGCCTCTGCGCCCCACAGCAGCGTGGGAATCTCCTTGGCGCTGCAGGCGCCGCATCGCCAAGCGGCCTATCGCCGGATCGTCCTCAACCGGGCGCGACGAGCGCTCGACGGGCTGGAGGAGCAGCTCGCCAGGGAAGAAGACGCCTTGGCGAAGGAAAAGGCGAGGCTCAGCGAAGCCTGGGCCCTTCTCTTCGAGAGGGTGGAGGTGTGCCGCCGGTGGGACGCGGCGGCCCAGGCGGAACGCCAAGAGGCCCTCCGCTTCGCCAAGGAGACCCGCGACAGCGTCAAGCGGGAGGCGCAGGAGGTGATGGAGGAGCTTGACGCCGCCAGGGAAGCGCTCGAGGCGGAAACCACCTCCCAGCACGACGAGCTGGCGACCGCGAAGCAAAAACTCGCCGCCGACACCGAGGCCGCCAAAGCCAGCCTGAACGAGCTCCGCGAGGGGCTGGATGCCCGCGAGGCGCAGCTGGCGCCTCGTGAGGCCGAGCTGAAACAGCGCCAGGAAGAGCTTGCCCTCCAGGAGAAGGAGCTGCAGCGGCGCGAGGAGCAGGTCCAGCTGCTGGCGAAGGACCAGGCCACCCGCGAGGGGCAGCTGGAGGAGCGTGAAGGTCGGGTGGCCACCGACGTGGCCAACCTTGCGGCGGAGCACAAGAGGCTCCAAGAAGAGGCTGACCTCAAGGTCAAACTCGTCCGCGAGAACCTCTCCAAGGAGTATGACGAGAAGGTCGCGAAGCACGAGGACCGCCTCAAGACCAAGCGCCAGGAGCTCGAGAAGCGCATCAAGGAGCTTGAGCAGGAGGAGAAGCGGCTGACCTCTTGCCTCGAGGTCTCTCGGGAGGCCCAGACGCGCGCTGAGGGAAACGCCATTGCCCTGGAGAGGGACCTGGACGAGCTCCGGCAGCAGGTGGGGCCGGTCACGGCCCTGGTGGAGCAGGCACGAGACCAGCGCCAAGTTGACCGGTTCATGACGCGCCAGCGTCAAAGCATTCTCCAGAGCTTGGTAAGCCGCGTGCGCGCCGTCGGGAGAGATCTGAGGATCGACGTCCCCTCCTTCTCCGCAGCGACCGACGATGAGACCTCGTACTCGCTCTTCTTCGAGCAATTCCTTGGAAAACTTGAAGGGGTCGCGAAGGGCTTCGACAAGCGTGTCGTGGAGGAGAGTCGCGACCTCCTTGTCGTTGGCGTCACCAACATCTTCAGCAACCTCGTGAGGCTCCAGCCCCCACTTGACCTTGAGGACGTGATGGCGCCACCACGTGCCATCAGCGACAAGGCGCGGGAGACCGCCAAGCAGGCCGCCATCGCGTACGCCAAGAAATTCGACCAAGCCTTGGTCGATGAAGACGAAGGCGACGGCGAGGGAGATGCCCTGGAAGCAGGAGCTGGCGCGGATGGAGCGGGGACCTCGAGAGGCGCGACGGCCTGAACTCCTTGCCTGGACGCGCAGAGGCGCATACTATCTTAGCATTCGTTTTGTTTGTAAGCTTTTGTAAAAACTTGTTAAGTTATTGAAGTATGCTTGTGGACGTCCCTCGGGAGGCTTTTGTCTTTCCCCTTCATGTCTTTTTGCTCTACGTCTTAGGACCCTCTCTTAGCGCTACACCACCGCCGCTTCGGTATGTGCGAGTCAGTGCTCCACAAGTCCGGGGGGTGCGTGAGGCCTCGAGAAGTGAGAGCTCCGCGAGGCGCGATGCCTGGGACTCCCCTTTGACGTGCAAGCAGCCCATGAGGCATAGGAGAGAGAAAAGAGACTCGAGGGGCGAAAACCAGCGGGAAGAGATCTGAACAAGTGTTTAGACTTAGCTTGTCGAGGTGTTTTTGCCTTGGAAAGGGTGTTGGTTCCCTGGCGAGGCGTTTTCGCTTTGTCGTTGCCTGAGGCTTGGAGAGCCTGCTTTCCTGCACTTGGAGAGATAGGCGTACCCACAAGCAATGGACAGTTTAAAAGAATCTTATGCTACTCGTAGGTTCCTTCATGTGTGTCTCGCGAGGAGAAACAGGCGCCAAGGTTTTGGTGATCCTTGGTGAGTTGACGTGCGCGGGAGCTGACCCATGAGTTCAGAGCTCCTTGGGAGTTGACATGCATGAGAGCTGACCCGCAAGTTCAGAGCTCGGGTCCCTTGGGTTTTAGGCGCTGCCGGGATGCTCCCGTGGCATGGCACCCTGCTAGCCCCCGCTCGTGAGATACACAGGAGGGATCATACGAGCAGGAATAAACAACAATAACAGCTTTGCCGAAGTTCGCAAAACATGCTGGCGCGATGCGCAAAGGTTCAGAATGACCTGGAATAGGTGTTCATTACACTGGCGTGGCCAGGAGTTTTTCTTCTTTGATGATGAAGTGTCGCTCCTCCGGGAGCGCGCTCCCCTTACTTAGGAGGCAGGTTGGCGCCGATGGTGACACAAGCCCCCGAGCCACTCGCCTCCAGAGACACTTGTTTTGTCGCGGCCTTCTCCTGGGAGAACAGCTGCTTCTTCTTCGCGGGGGGCCTCGGGAGGGGTTCCTCGTCCTCGTCGGCGGGTGACGCCACCGCGGCAGCCTTGTAGGCCGCTTGCGCAGCGTGCAGGGCGTCCGAGACCACGCCGCGGATGACAATGGTGCCACCCGAGCCAGGGAGCTTGACGAGGTTGTAGGCGTGGTGGGTCACCGCCATGAACTTGGCGAGGGCGGGGTAGCCGAGTATGGCGTTGTAGGGTAGGCCGATGTGCGCGACGTCGAAGTCGATCAGCTCGGTGCGGTAGTTGGCCTGGGTGCCGAAAGTGACGGCGAGCCTCACTTGCCCCAAAGGGGTGGTAAGACCCTCTGTCACTCCCGAGAAGGGCCTAGTAGGCATGAGCCGCTCATAGGGCACCTGCAGCTTCTCGAATGTCTCGACGGAGATGACATTGACGCCGGCACCCCCATCAATGAGCGTCTTAGAGACGGCGATGTTGTTGATGGTGGGGGTGCAGACCAACGGGATGGTGCCAACGGTTGACGTGGACTTGGGGTGGTCGCCGGAGTCGAAAGTAATGGGGTACTGGGACCACTTGAGGGGCCTGGAGGCCTCGACTCCGGGGAGGGCTGCCGCGACCTCGCGAGCGAGTTGCTTGAAGTGGCGGTTGGAGCGAGGGGCCTGAGCCCCGCCAAGGATACAAGCTGCCCCGCGAGGCACCTGGTAGCCTTCGTCAGCCTCGGCAGGCAGGTTGTCGTTTGCGGGCTGGGCAGCGTTGGCCTGGGGGTTCTGCTGGTAGTTGTCGTTGTAGTTGTTGTTCCAGCGTCGCCCCCCGCGGCCGCTGCGGCCTCCGCCGCGGCCTCCGCGGCCTCCGTTTGCCTCGCGAGCCTCGCGAGCCTCGCGAAGCCTCTTGATGTCGAAGCAGTCCTCGGTGGCGTGAGAGTGCCTGTTGTGGTAGATGCAGAAAGGGCGATCATCCTTCTTCTCAGGTCCTGCGGCTGGAGTAGCAGCTTGGCGAGACTGCTTGGCGTCAGGCTCTGCCGCGAGGACCGCAGTAGTCTTGCGCTTCTCAGAAGATTTCTTCTTTTTGGACCCCTCGGCGGGGTCCCCTGGCTCGTTCTTGACGAACAAGCGGCCCTCTTCAGCCTTGGCGCACTTGTCCGCCAAGTCGAAAAGCTTGACGACGGTGGTGATGTTGTCGTGGATGCCGAGCTTCTCGAGCATCCGCACGTCTGTGACCCCAGCCTGGAAGGCCGAAATGACCTGTGCGTCGGTGGTGTTGGGGATCTTGTTGCGCACTTGGCTGAAGCGCTGGATGTACTTGCGGAGGGTCTCGCCGGGCTTCTGACGCACGGCGCGGAGGTCGTTGTAGGTGAGGCCGTGCTCGTACGTGCCCTTGAAGTTGGCGACGAAGCACCGGCAGAGCTCCTCCCAAGAGTTGATGGACTCGGCGGGGAGGTTGGTGAGCCATGAGGACGCAGAGTCCTTGAGGGCCATGGGGAACCAGTTCGCCATGACCTTGTCGTCGCCCCCGGTGGCCTGGATGGCCAAAGAGTAGAGCTGCAGGAACTCGAGGGGGTTGTTCTTGCCGTCGTAGCGCGGAGGGAGGTCCGGCCTGAACTTGACTGGCCAAACGACGCGACGAAGGCTGCGAGTGAACGCGGCCGTCGTGCCGTAGGTGACCGTGCCGTTGGCAAGGGTGACGCGGAGGTGGCGCCCGGCGGTGGCGATGTCCTGGACGGCGCGGTTGCGGCGTTCTTGCCCACGCTCGATGCTCACGCGAGCGTCCTCAGGGGCTCGCTGCACGATCTGGCAGTCATGCGGCGACGACGCGTGCGATGCAGCGCGGCCGTCGCGAGGAGGAGCCCCCGCTGGAGCAGGTTGCGGTGCAACCGGTGGAGCCGGGGCGGGTGTGGGTTGGAGAGGAGGCGCGGGAGGTGCGCCATGCGCCACGTCCCCTACGAGCGCAGAAGGAACCAGCGAGCGAGACGGCGCAGGTGCCGCAGCGCGAGCGACGCCAATGAGCTCGGCAACGCGGTTGAGCCAGGCCTCCTGAGCCGCCGGCGTGGGGCGGTACTGCAGCAGCTCCTGCGCCATGAGGAGCGCAGTCGCCGGGCTGGGCGCAGGGCGGCCCAGCGAGGAGGCAGCACGGTCCCGCGACGGGGGCAGGGAGGAGGCCTCCTCTTCGCCGAGGTCGTCCTCAGTGTGGTCGATGTCGTCGTCGTCAGGGTGCTCGACGCGGGGCTCGGGGTCGACGCGGCGCTCCGGAGCAGAGCCCCCACGCGGGCGGCCACGCGGGCGGCCTGCGGGAGCGGTGGCAGCGCTAGCCGTCCGGCGAGCGAGACGTTCGGCACGAGAACCGGCCATGGCTGTGTCGAGGATGAAGACGCGCCTCAGCCCCCTACCTGGCGCGCCAAATGTCGGAGATTGTCCCCAGGAACTAGGGATGTCTCCAAGGTATCGTGTAAGGGGCTGAACACGGAGTCAAACAATCCACAACGTGCTCCGGCGACGGTGCTCGTCAGGCTCGCTGCGGACGACACTGCAGAGATTGACACAAGGTATTACCCAGGTTCAGGGCCCTCTTGTGGAGGTAAAACCCCTACGTCCTGCTATGGTGTATTGCACTGCTTGAATAGTTTACAGCACAAGGAGAGCTGTCGAGCTCTAGGTGGCTAACTATGGCTATCGGCTGATCTTCAGATCTAGGGTTTGGACTCTGGAAATCCTGGACCCCTTGCACAGGTGTGCTCCTCCTCCTTTTATAGGCGTCCTGGGCCTCTTCTGCCCAAACATTTGGGCGGGAAGGGCTACCACATGGCGACGAAGGAGGAGGCGCGGTGCACCGTAAAGGTGAGGTCTACCATAAAGGTAAAGATCGTGGACGCGGTCCACGGCAGGGGAACGGCGTCACCAAAGCTGAAAAGGGGCGCTGACCAGCTGGACGGCGGGCTGGCGCTTGCCGAGGTGGGAGGTGGCCCATGGTGACGTCGTCCTTGGAGCGTAGCTGCAGACTGTTCCCTTGTCACCAAAGAGGCAATACTCGTTGTCCGCTTTGCTTGGCTCCGCTTTGTTGACTGCTTTATACATGGAAATGGCAACTGCGGCGTCGTCGTCATCGCGCGTAGGCACGCGCGTCACTCTGCGCATGGCGCAGAGTCCATGTGCGCTCTGCCGCGGGGGCAGAGACGGCTTCACGAGGAAAGTGCTTGTCGAGGCGAAAGGCCTCGCCAAGCCCTTCAGCTTGGTCCTTAGTAGAATTGCGGGTGGCGTCGAAGACGCCTTGTCGAAGAGCGATCCCTCGCCAAGGGAAGGAACCCTTGGCGAAGAGAAGAACCCTTCGCGAGGAGAGAAATCCCCGCGAAGCTCGCCAGGCTTGGAGAGCCTGGTCCTTAGCGAAAATCATCCGAAGAATCTTGTGGGCCCTGGCAGGCCGGCCCGTGGTACCCTGGTTTCCACTGTGCCGACACTTAGGAGGTGGCCTTTGTTCAACCCGAGGTTGAGCAAGAGATTGAACAATATGCCGCTTCCCTAGTTGCTTCTCACTAAGAGGCTTCTTCTTCATTGGGCAATCCCTAACATGATGCCCTTCAATTTTGCACTTGAAGCAAACAATCTTGGCCGAGTGATTGACTTGTTCTTGGCCCTTCTTATTGCTACTCTTGGACTTGTTCTTGATATATTGGAGTTGAATCCAAGTCCACTCTTGTCATTGGGGGATTTTTGCACACTCAACATGTTGTCAAATGTGGCCTTCCCTTTATGACGCTTCTCCACATCTTTCTTCAAAGAAGTGGCTTGTGCCTTGTGCTCTTTAGTCTTCCCTACAAGGTTAGTAGCTACACAAGTACTTGTGGAAGTTGAAGCTTCATTGTTAGAGCAACTAGGCACAAAATGTAATTCAACATATGATTTACCACTAGTGTGAGATGAAGAATTACAAGGACTAGCACATGGCATTGTAGCAATTTTAGTAGAAGTTGTGCCATTGTCCACATGAGGCTCACTAGATATTACCTTGGTAGCGATAGCCTCATGAGCTAATTTAGCTTATCATGGGATACTAGAAGATCTTCATGAGAGCTCGAGAGCTTCTCATGGCTTTCTTCCAATATCTCATAATTGCTAGTTAGCAATTTAAGTTGAGCCCTTAGCTCAACATTCTCCTTTAAAATGGATGCTTCACAAGAAATAGAGTTAGTAGCACAAGCATCAACATTCATAGCAATGGGAGAACAAGTAGGAAGCTCTTTTAGCAATTGAGCTTGAAGTTGATCATGGGACTTAGTGAGATGTGCAAGAGAATCTTCCAAGGACTTGACATCCTCTTCAAATTTCTTATTAGCCTCAAGGAGTCTAACAATTTCAACAACAAGCTTATCATTTTTTATTTTAAAATCATTAGCCACCTTGAGATCTCTATCATGGGTTTTAATTACTTTAGATAACTCTAGAGTAAATGTCTCCTCAAGAGATTTCTTGGTGGTTTGTTCTTCTTCAAGAGCTTCCTCAAGATCCGCAATCGTGTTTGCATAATCACGTTCGCGGCTAAGACTTTCATCTTCACGAGCTTCCAAATTTTTAATGGTAAGCCCTCGCTCAACAAGGGTGCTCATGATTTCATGGAGGTTCTCACAAGCATTTTTATTATTTGAAAGAGCATTTAGAACCATTAAGCCTTTCTTACTAAAGTAAGCATCATCTTCTTCATCATCATTATTATTGTCATGATCATCATTACTTGACGATTTAGAAGATATGCAAGGACTATCAACACAAGCATGTGAAACATTTATAGTTCTAGATGTGTTTAAGTCCAAAGATAAATCATTGCAATAAGATAGAGATGAAATATCATCTATAGGAAGCTTACTATCATCATTGCAAAATTTATCCCTACTTACCATTGCATTGTTTTGTGGCTTGCCACATGTAGGTGAGGTAGAAGAAGTTGAGAACTCATTACGCCCGGAGATGGAGGGAGAACAATCATTCTCACTATCAATGGACACACCATAATTGTCTTGAAGCTTGGTCCATAGCTCATGAGCACTCCGATAAGGAGAGATCGACAAGGCAACTGCATTTCTTAAAGACATGAAAACAACTTTAGAAGCTTGAGCATCTAGATAAGAATTTTCCTCATCCTCCAAAGATAATATTTTCGGATCCTTTGGAGGAGGAAAACCCATATCTAAGATTTTCTCTATAGATGGATCAATGTCCCTAAAATAATTTAGCATGCGATTTCTCCAATCATTATAATTAGTGCCATCGAATATTAAAGAGGCATTGTGCACTAAACCACTAGACGACATCTTTACTCTCTAGGCCGTGAAGCCCTATAAAGAGAGAACCCGCTCTGATACCAATTGAAAGGACACGGATGTCGCCTAGAGGGGGGGTGAATAGGCGATTTAAAATTATTACGGTTAAGGCTTGAATAAATGTGGAATAAAACTAACGTTTAATTTATCAAGCCAAAACCTAAACTAGCTAGGTTCACCTATGTGCACCAACACTTATGCTAAGCAATATAATCAACTAGGTGATAGCAAGATATATGACTTTAAGCTCGATGTCTATCACAAAGTAAATAGCATAAGTAAAAAGCTCGGGTATAGAAATATCGAGGCACTTGGAGACGATGATTTATCCCGAAGTTCACTTCCCAATGGAAGCTAGTCTCCGTTGGAGCGGCGTGGTGTTCACCAATGTGAAACACCGAGTAGCCTTGATATGGCACACCGTATCTCCGTTGTGTCTTACCACCAATGTGGCGAGGCACTTGTCACTATGTTGCCGTTGAGGTTGACAACTAGAACCTTTACAAGGGTGAAGCTCACTCCACAAGTTGGAGGGTCTTCACCAAATGCACCTAGCCACCAAGACTCGATGCCCAAGGCCGAGGCACACACCACAACTCACTTGGTGGCTCCCGGCAATGTCTTCGTAGCTACCAAAGCTCAGAAGCGAACAAGGTTGGGCCTCCCTCCACAACCTAATTGGAGGCTCCCAACAAATCCCGTGAGCCACCAAGACTCCGAGAAAACAACAACCGTCTAGGGTACCAACGTGCCCTAGAGGAACAAGCTCTAGGGCACCAAAGCACCCAAGAGGAACAAGCTTCTCAACTTCACTTCCACGTATCACCGTGGAGAACTCAAACCGATGCAACTAATGCAATGACAAGAACACACTAAGTGGTCAAGTCCTTCTCTTCGAAATCCAACCAAAGCAACTAATGCTATGGAGGGATTTAAGAGGAAGAACAAGGAGAAAACACAAAGCAACTCCAAGACTTAAATCAAATATGTTCCCCTCACTTAGAGGAGATATGGTTTGGTGGAATAATAGATCTAGGCCTTCTCCTTCAATCCTCCAAAGATCAACGAGTTTGGGTGGAGGGATTGGGAGATCTATGTGTTTTGAGCTCTTGCAACAATGGAGAGAGAGAGAGAGAAAAGGAGCTCTAATGGTTGGAGGAAGGAGGAGGGGTATAAATACCCCTCCCCAATAATTGAGCCGTTGAAGGCAATTTTCTGTGTGCAGGGAGGCCAGCCTTGCTGGGTCCAAGGTTGGGTCCGAGGCTGGCCTGGAATCTTCACGCGCAGGGAAGCCAGCCTTGAGCCCAGCCTAGGCCGGCTTGCCAGCTTCCGAGGCCGGCCAGGAGCCAGAGACGGCCAGCCTTGAGCCCGGCAAGGCTGGCCAAACTGCAAAAACGTTCGATACCAAAAACGCAATAACTTTTGTATCCGGACTCCGTTTTCGATGATCTTGGGCTCGTTGGAATCACCACAACGAGCACTACAAGATTATGCATAGAAACATCATTGTCCAACATGGGAGGGAAAAACCAAATGGGGAAATGTTAGATCACTCTCTAGATGAATAACCGGTATACCCCAAAATAAAAAAACGCAATAAGTCTTTCATACGAAATCCGTTTTTGATGTACTTGAGCTTGTATTGAAGATCAAGACAAGCTCTAAAACCACATCTATATAAAATCCACATAAGAATAGGCAATGGAGATTTTGGTATGGGTAGGAAGGTGTGAACCTTTCCTCACTAGTGAATCGGCAAAATCTCCACTACCGAAAACGCAATAGACGATGCAACGAAATCCGTTTTCGGTGAACTTGGTCTTGTCATGACAAGCACGACAAACACCAAGACCACACCACGATAAGAGCCAAATAAGAACCAATAAAGATGATTGCAATAATTCAAGGATGCAAAGGTTTGAGCTCTCTACGACCGATACGCTAAAGCTCACTTGAGAGCCCCTCTTGATAGTACGGTTACCTATCCTAAAACCCGGTCTCCCAACTACACCGCGAGACCGGTAAAATAGAAACCCTATCAAGATCATACCTTTGCCTTGAGCATTCCACTTGAGCTAGATGATGACGATCTTGGTCTCCTCTCAAGTGGATCACCTTTCTTTGCCTTGCGCATTCCACTTGAGCTAGATGATGATGATCTTGATCTCCTTTCAAGTGGATCACCTTTCTTTGCCTTGTGCATTCCACTTGAGGTAGATGATGACAATATTGATCTCCTCTCAAGTGGATCACCTTTCTTGATTATGCTCCGCTCGGTGAAGCCTCGCATATTGCTCCCCCATACACCAATATGGGAGAGACACTCTTTCGCATATCTTCACATGCCCTTATCTTCTATGTTGATCAATTTGCACATAGCCTTGATCAACATATAATCTTCTTCTTTTAGCCTTGACTCCAACATATGGAGTACAAGCATTCCTTATGGACCAACACTACAAATATAACCCAAAGCACACATTAGTCCATAGAGATTGTCATTAATTACCAAAACAACACATGGGGGCAACTGTGAGATCCTGGCTCAGGGCTTAATAGGATTGATAGGATACTCATACCAACAAGTTGCAACTTCTTTTCCGGAAGCTCATCTCGATAGAACCCAGATGTTAAGCGTGCTTGGCCTGGGGTAATATTGGGATGGGTGACCGACCGGGAAGTCCTTCCCGGGTACGCACGAGTGAGGACAAAGTGCGCAGAAAAGACTAGTGTTGGTCTGTGGGGCCAGTCTAGAGATCCTAGAGAGCTGCCAGGCGTAACAGGCGCCGGTCCGGGAGTGGCCGGGGTGTTACAATTGGTATCAGAGCCGACCCTTGCGGTAACTCGGGCGTGTGCGGGTCAGAGGCGCGGACATGTGGGACATGTGCCGGCACTGGACGCACAGACGGGTGCCAAAGGGGGAAGTTCCTGGACTGGGGTTGACCGACGAGGGCGTCGGTCTTCTAAGGGGGGAAGGATGTGAGATCCTGGCTCAGGGCTTAATAGGATTGATAGGATACTCATACCAACAAGTTGCAACTTATTTTCCGGAAGCTCATCTCGATAGAACCCAGATGTTAAGCGTGCTTGGCCTGGGGTAATATTGGGATGGGTGACCGACCGGGAAGTCCTTCCCGGGTACGCACGAGTGAGGACAAAGTGCGCAGAAAAGACTAGTGTTGGTCTGTGGGGCCAGTCTAGAGATCCTAGAGAGCTGCCAGGCGTAACAGGCGCCGGTCCGGGAGTGGCCGGGGTGTTACAGCAACCATGCACTTTCAATCTCCCCCATTTTGGTAATTGATGACAATCCCTTTTAAGAGGGTTTATATAATGAATATAGCAACCTTGCAAGACAAACAAGCAAGGATGCAAAGCGCATTAAAGGCAAATGCAACAAAAGCATAAAACCCAAATTCCCTTAAACCCTCTAAAACTTCTCCCCCATTGACATCGATTGCCGAAATGGGAAGAAAAATTTAGAAAGCCAATATAATATGAATTCCTCCATAAAGTGTGCATTTCTCAAAATATGAGTGGAATCAAATGCACATATCCATTGACGAATAATTAGAGGAAATCAAACTATATTGAGGATCCAAAGATTGCAAAAGGATGAAATCATTCTAAACATCTCCACGAAGGAGAAAAGCAATAAAAAAGATCCAAGGCGAGAGTTCTAAATAAAAACGGGGGAGCTCCCCAATGTTCATGCACTATTGAGGAGTGCAAAAATATGGAATCCTTGCTCCCCCAAAATCATCTAGAACACTCACCAAGTGCAAGGATAAAAAAATTAAAGCAAAACAAAGCACTTGCACCAAAGATGTGGTTGAGCCATAAGAAGATACCAATTAAAAGAAACTATCAAAAAGGGTCGCAGAAGGTCTGGAGCGGCGGTAATCGAGCCCGCAAGGCGGCGGCCGGAGTCGGAGATGACGCAGACGCCGGCGTCGATGCGGGCGACCCCACGTCGATTCCCTGCCCTAGGATGGAGAGGACGACACGGCGAAGCGGGCGGCGTGCTCAGCGGCTACGGGGAGGCTCCGGTCGGCGGCGAGGCGCGGGGAACGGCGGCGGAGTGGCGTCGGTCATGGGAGCTGGCTAGGGATCGATCTCGATCCGGAAAACGGGGAGCTGGAGATGGGGGGAGAGAGAGAGGGGGCAGGTGCGCGTCGAGGAGGACTACCTGACCTCCAGGGGAGCAAGTGGAGGGACGGCCGCGTGCGCGGCATGGCGGCATGGCGCCAGTGCCATGGCGCCACAGTGAGGGGAGAGGGAGGAGAGAGGGGCTGACAGTGGGGGCCCACTGTCAGAGATTTAAACAAATTTCCTTTTCTTTTTCTGAGTTTTGAAAACAGCAGGTTAAAGCTATTTATTTGAGCGGCTTAAACAATTTCAGAAAATCTGGAAAAATTCAGGTGGGCTCCCTATGTCCTGAGGACCCTCCACAAAAATTGTTGTCCCAAAATAAAATGTTTTGGGCAACATTTGTTCACAGCTTTTAATTTAAAGTATTTTTGACAAATTCCAATTTGCATTTAATTGGAGCATTTAAACAATTCCAAAAATAGTGAAAATATTCATGGAGGCTCTAACAATAACATTGAAGCTCTCCATGATTTTAGTTTGAATTTTTGGAATGTTTAACTTGGTTTCAAAAATAGGAATGGAATTTAGCCAATTTGAATTCTCATATTTATTTCTCATTTGGCAATATTTAGAAATTGAGAATTGGTTTCCAAAAGTAAACTTGGAACTTCCTAAACCATTTGGAAGTCCAAGAATGAATTGGTTTGCTAAGTTGAGCATTGTCATTGGTTTGGAGGTTGGGAAGTTTGCCTCCCCATTTCAATTTGTTTCCAAAAGGAAGTTAGAAATAGCATTTGCATATGGATGCTATGATGCAAACATGAAAACAAAAAGTAGAATTTTTTTCGTATTTTTCATTACCAAGTTGGGGCTGTTACATCCTTTACGGTACAGAAAAACATACAAGGGAAAGAGTGATACTAGTAATTAGGTACAGTTTACGGCATGCGCAATTACGACCATGTTCTACTGTTCTAGCAACTACGGACATGGACAACAGTACAAGGGTGAAGACAACTCTTCTTCTGAATTCAGAGGACTGTACAACGTTTCGCATAATCTGCAGAAAGACTACTCTGCAAGTACAGATCGAAGCTAGTACTAGCTCTTCTGGCATAATCTACATGGCACGATTCAAGCGCAATTATTCATCAATTGCACCTGTTCTTACTCTGCAGTTAATTCTACATGCGACGACTTACATCATTTACAGTTCCAAGGACGTACATTTTCTAGCATTTACATGGATGGATCAAGCGTGCGTTCTCCCACATCGCCAGTGGAATTCTAAGTACGATCTTCTGCTTGGTTGACGCCGGTGGGACGAACTTGATACGCAGCACCTTCTTCTTCGGCGTAGCTGGAGGGATGTTCCTGGTCCGCCTCACTTTCTTCAGTTTTGGTGTCGCTGTCTTGATCCGCTGCTGATTCTTCTTCTTCGGTGTCGCCGGCGGAGAGATCTTTATCCGCACCACGTTCTTCCCGGGCAACGGTAACGCGCCGATCTCGGGCAAGAACCACGGGAGCTGGAGCGCGGCGGCCGCCGTCAGCCGCTTATCCGGGTTGCACTCAAGAAGCCCTTTCAAGACTTGGAACCCGTCCTCTGACAGCATCTCTCCGGGGAACAGCTGCCTCAACGTGCTGTGCTGCCGTGCCGGGAACGATCGCAGAAACGTGGCGGTGAGCGGCAGCGACGCAAACTCCGGCCACGTCCTCTCATCCGGCATGCCGAGCACGCTGAAGATATCCGAGAGCTGGCCGATCTTAGCGGCGTCCCAGTTTGCGTCCTTGAAGTTGAACAGGCTCTTGCCGCCGGTGAGCATCTCGACCATGACGCATCCCAGCGACCACATGTCCACCCGCGCGTCGTAGTCCGGCTTCCCCAGGAGCATCTCGGGCGCCATGTAGGGCACCGTGCCGGCATCGCCGTACGGCGTCTTCTCCGTCGTCAGGGACATGGCCAGCCCGAGGTCGCAGAACTTGACGACCTTCCCGCCTTCCCCGACGAGGATGTTGGACGGCTTGATGTCGCGGTGGACGATGCCGCGCTGGTGCATCTTCTCGGCGCCGTTGAGGAGTCGCCACATGTACAGGCGCACGATGGCCTCCGGCGGCGGCGGCCTCTCGGACAAGAAAGCGTGGAGGTTGGGGCCGACGTACTCCATCGCGAGGCAGAGCTTGGTGGAGTTGGGATCGCGAAGGAAGCCGTGCGAAGCGACGACGTAAGGGTTCCCGGCACAGGCCTCGAGGAAGCGGCCCTCCTGCAGGAGCTCACTGGCGTCGGTGGTGGGGAGGAGGTGCTTGATGGCGACTGTCTTGCCGGTGACGCAGTGGCGCGCCTTCTTGACGGTGCCGAAGGAGCCCGCGCCGAGGGTGCCCGCCGCCTCGTACTCCTCCGTGCTGCCGATGCGGATGCGCCTCCTCTTGCTGTCGCAGGTGTCTGATCCTTGTGCCGTCGCGTGGCCGGCGGCGTCGAGGACGGCAGCAGGTCGCTTGGGGACGGCCATGATCCCTGTCTCGCGCGGTTGCTGGGGAGGGTGGTGGAGGCCGGGGAGAAGGGATGTGCGATGGAGAGGTGGAAGAGACGGCCGTGGATGGATCGGGAGGAGGCACTGGATCGGCCGCACCTATATACACAACGAACGCGGAAGCCTCGATCGACATTCGACAGATCCTCGACCTCGAATCGGATTCAAGTTGAACATGTTGTCCAGGGACGGAGCCAGGGGGGGGGGGCGAGCTGGGGCCTTGGCCCCCCCTATGCTGAGAATATTTGTGAAAGACCCCCTGCGTTTTATTCAGATTAGTCCCTAAATTGGCTAGAATTTCACTATCTGGCCCCCTCCAACTAAAATTATGTTCATTTGGCCCCTTCCATGTTGTTTTCCTGGCTCCGTCCCTGCATGTACAGTCGCTAGGGTTAGAAATTTCAGAGGTTGCGTGACCAGCTTGCTATCGGACTCCATATTGCAGCCACGGTGACACGCGGCCATTTCGATCGTTTGCTTGGCGCCTGCGTCTGCCTCTGCGTTTGCTCTCGGTACAAACCGTCTCGGACTCGAACGACGAGATAACCTTGTCTCCTTCATGGCGGTGCCTTCGCATACGTGCGCGTCTTCCTTACGCGGGGTCGCGGGGAGACGGCATTAGCGGAAAGATCATTTTTTGCTGGGTTTTTCCCTATTTGCCGAGTGCATTTAACGCGGAACTTGGCAAATAGGGCTCGTTTGCCGAGTGTCGGCCACAACACTACACTCGGTAAATAGCTCGCACTCGGTACAGTTCAAGAAAAAAAAAACACTTGGCAAACATATAGGACTCGGCAAAGTTATAAAAATACACACCGCAAAATTAATATGAACACTACAGGAAAACGTCGATACGCCGACGGCTTTTCGTCGGGGCCGTCGGCGTAGGGACCGAGCTGGGCTGTCCAGATTAACCGTCGGCGTACAGGCAACACTGAGGGCAAAGTCGTCGGCATAGCTATGTTTTTTTTTTCTATTTTTCATTTAATATGGAATAATTAATATATTTAAATCTATAAATCTAAATTTAATAATAAAATGTCTAAATCGATTAGAATAATGAGAGGAATCCAAATATGACAACAATATCATCTTTTGCACCACAAAAACTCATTTAACTAGGAGAAATTACTTTCGAAAAATCGGCATAAACTCATTTAACTAGACGAAATTAGGTAGAAATCAAGAAAATTCCTAATACTTGAGGATTATGCATCAAATGTGGACTACTCTTTGTGAGAATTAGATGGGTGCCATTTTGGAACATATTTTTTGTACTTGGTTCACAAAAAAGTCATTTTTGCCACTTAGAAAAAGAAAAATGATATTTATAAAAATAATTTGAAAAATCCCTTCGGAACCATTGTTTCCTATACCATACACCTATTTGTCGAATATGAGAACTTTATCACAAACTATGACGTGGGAATAGTCATAACTTGGTTATTTGGCTTGAAACTTATAGATGTTTATACATGATAGAACTTTTTGTGAAGATTTTGTTTGAACAATTTGTCAAAAATCAAGTTTATCATTTTTCATAGCAACTAGTACACATAAAAGGACCCCATGCCAGAGGATATATTTTTTTGAGGTTATTTTTTCACTTTATTTGATTTTTTTCAAAAAAGGTCAAAATGGCCACCATGACTATTCATCGAAAGAGGTCAAATTTTGTAAAACTATCGATGTTTCTGTGATATAACCACTAGTTGTGTACCCTTAAATTATTTTATTAAAAAATCCATACCAAACTATCAAACACTTGTAGTTCAAATTTGGATTACTTTCAGAAAATCACCATAAACTCATTTAACTAGGAGAAATTAGATAGAAATCAAGAAAATTCCTAATATTTGGGGATTATCCATCAAATGTGGACTACTCTTTGTGAGAATTAGATGGGTGCCATTTTGCGCCATATTTTTTGTATTTGGATCACAAAAAAAAGTCATTTTTGCCACTTAGAAAAAGGAAAATGATATTTATAAAAATAATTTGAAAAATCCCTTCGGAACCATTGTTTCCTATACCAAGATACACCTATTTGTCGAATATGAGAACTTTATCACAAACTATGCCGTGGGAATAGTCATAACTTGGTCATTTGACTTGAAATATATAAATGTTTATACATAATAGACCTTTCTGTGAAGATTTTGTTTGAAAAATTTGTCAAAAATCAAGTTTATCATTTTTCATAGCAACTAGTACACATAAATGGACTCCATGCCAGAGGATAAATGTTTTTGAGGTTTTTTTTTCACTTTATTTGATTTTTTCAAAAAAGGTCAAAATGGCCACCATGACTATTCATCGAAAGAGGTCAACTTTTCTAAAACTATCGATGCAAAAGATGATATGTATGCCATATTTGAATTTCTCTCATTTTCCTAATCGACTTAGACATTTTATTTGTCAAATTTCGATTTACGGATTTAAAGATATGAATTATTCCATATTAGATGTAAAAAGGAAAAATTAAATTAAATTCATTTTACTGTTATTTATTCAAAAATATATTATTACATAATCATTATTATTTATTCAAATAATTTTTCAAAATTTAAACAATAAAAAAGTGTGACATCATGACTTAGAGGTTAATATGTTTGATAGACTAATATCAGTAAGTTCTCACTTGTCATTTGAAAGCTAATTTTGAAAGAACTCAAAAGTTAAGCCTGCTTGGGCTGGGGCAATTTGAGGATGGGTTCCCGAATGGGAAGTTTGACCAGGGTAGGCTGGAGCAATTTGAGGATGGGTTCCCGAATGTGAAGTTTGATCAGGGTAAGTACTTTGACCTGAGATTAAGTGTGTAATCAGATATTAAGTGTGTGGCTAAATGAGAAATTTTGGAATAGAAATATTTTTTTTTAAATATAGAGAACGACTCTTTCTCCCTTATCTCTTCGCTCTCGCGAAAGGCGATAAGGCGAGCGACCCGTGTGCCACCGTCCTCTGCCGGCGGGCTGAGGGGTTCCTCTGCCCTCCGCCGACGACCATATGCCGACGGCTTTGGCCGTCGGCGTATACATAGTTTCCTGTAGTGGAAATACACACGTTAAAGATGTTACACTCGACAAACAGGGACGACACATGTCCATTCATGGCGGGGAGACGGCGTGCGGAGTCTATCTAGTAGATAACCTTGTTAATGGCGGTGACTGGCCACTGACGTTAGCACATGGGTCGTTCCATGGAGCATGGTGTGCGCGATGTCCACCTCCGCCTATGCGCTGCCGCCACACCCTGACAGTTTTTGAGCGTCTTAGCTTCGGCGTTCATCCCGGCAGAAGGAAAACCCATGACAGGACATAGATGGTTGATTAGGACTTATATGTTCTCCCTAGACAAAAACTGGTGTGTCCTGGGTTCTAGCCCTTGCTTCCTTTGCTCGGTATCTGCTAACGGTAGTACCAGGATGGATGAACTTATGTTTGTGTGTTTGTAGCCAGCTTTCAGTTACTATAGTTTGAAATGGATTGGATTTTAATGATTTTATTTAGATAAAATACATATGAATACCCGAGTGTAAATTAATAAGAGTGAATCCCACTTTTTACCTTGAAGTTATGCATTTGTGACACCCCATTTAATGGATATTTTACCAAAATATCCCATCTAGGAGACTTTGAACACGGTTTTACCATAATTTGGCATTTTACTTTTGTTCGTTAGATAGAACCAACATCTTACGTTGATGTGGTGCGACAAAATGTGTAAAGGTCGGAGGGTGACATCAATGGTCCTGTCTAGACTTCCCTTATCTATTTGTTCCATTCCTCGTCATCGTCCTCATATTTTTTAACCTCGGTAATCACCTCCGAACTTAGCCAATGGACATGTATCACAAAACGAGGGTCCAAAGCTTCTAAAATGGTTAATATATACGAATTTTCACTCAATGGTTACAAATACAGTACATAACTCGAGAGAATTCACTCAATTAATAACCGATGAGTTCATAGGGTCGTAAACACTTGGGTACCAACTTACAAGACAGAACCGGCACAATGCCAAAGTTTCAAGCCCAACACTTGGTTCACTTCTGGGCGCTCCTAGCAACAAACGATAGGAAAAGCCAAAAAAGGCCAAACCGGGCCGGAAACTGTGTTTAATATTAGGTGTATCCGGAAATTTCCGTAGATTTCTGGGCGGCTCACGGCCCACCCAGCCCATCCTCTAGGTCCGCCCATGTAGAGTAGCAGCGAAATACATAATGATGTAAACAAAAGAATCTAGGGGGTTTGAGATGAAGATGTCACCGATATGAAGGTCAATCTGTAGAGTTATTGAAACTCCGCCACCAGCGCATTGATAATAGCATGATCCATCAGTCTTGACACTTGACAGGGGTTTCCAATGTTGCACGAACATACCATCTTTGTAGATACAACCAGCAGACTGTCGAGGAAAAACAACCTCTAACGAGAATTTGTTATAGATATTCCAAATAGCCTAACATTGAGCAGCAAAACAAAAACCACACGAACTTCTTATAGTGCAGTAACGAGAGTAAAATTGACCAAAAATGAGCAAAAGATAGGGGGTTCCACTAAACCCACAACATCTTTGGAAACCCACTCCACATAAAAACCTCTTGCAAGGTCACAGGAAAAGAAAATGTGATCCATGTCTTCCGGGCGACCACGAAGGGTGTAATTGCCGAAGGAAGCCAGCCCATAGATAATTGCTAGTGAAGATTTCAATCTTAAGGGGCATTTTGGGAATGGGAGGATGTCAGAGATGGGGAAACCCAAATATGTAAAGGGGAAGGAGTAACTTTGGCAGTTCAGAGTAATGGTCACTCTGGCACGATCCTAAGGGCAAGTGCCCATGACAATAATCTCACTTTTGAGGAAGTTAATCTTGAGGCCAGAGAGACTTCAAAAAAAAAAAAGCAAAAAAATTGAGGTTGAGGAGTTCTGGATGAGAATAATGATGTCATCGGCGTATTGGAGGTGGTAAACACCACCCGGTATATGACCAGCGGCCCTTGGTGCGTCAAGCGTAGTTGCCGCAGCATCAGCAATAAAATTAAATAGAAGAAGGGAGATAGGATCACCCTGTCTAACTCCCCTCTAAGGAAGGGCAAGCCAATCCATTGGTAGAAATCACCGTCCCAAAGAAGAGCTGCATAATTCTATTGATGTAACCAGATTGGAAGTCCTTTCCAACGAGCACTTCCTGAAGGAAGGCTCAACTTACACGGTCATACGCATTTTTCGAAATCCATCTTGAGCACCAGCACACCAAGGCTTTGAGATTTCAGCTCATAAATAATCTCGTGTAAAGCGAGCGCCCCATCATGGATCAAGCAACCTTTGATAAAAGTCTGTGAGGTGGAAATGTTTTGGTACGCTACCAGGATAGACGTTGGCCATAATAAGCCTTAGCAATTCACATTGATCAGGCCAATACTCCAAACTTTCTTGATCGACACAGTCCCCAGTCCCCGTAACCTTGGGAATGATCGAAATGATTCCACAATTAAGTCTGGAATTGTCTACGGTACCAAGGTCAAAACGGTTGAGAATTCACCAGATTCTACAAAGAACTTGTAGATTGAACCCTCCAAGCATACCTCGTCAATAACGGGGAAAACACATTTAGAGCGCAAAGGACTAATTCTGGCGCGAGAACACTGCCACCGGCTCACCCTCCAAGATAACCTAACTACCTGTAAGCAGGATCTTCCCCCATCCAACAGCAGCAGCGGACCGCCAGGCATGCCAACCGGAGGTGTGTCTCCGGTCACCTCCAAGGCTCCAAGGAACCCTCGCGGCTAGGATTCTGTCTGAAGGCTGGTCGTCTTGGTTGTCAATTGTTCTCTTGTGCATTTTCGGCAACTTCTGAGTTTGTCATGACAAGGCAGTACAAAAACCTGCTCATTAATTACAAGCATGTGCTAGCAAAGCTAGCAAGGGAGAGTGTTTTGGAATTAGTTCCTCGTTCCACAATATAAGAAATTTAGACAAGCTATTTTACCTTGCCAAAGCATATTATATTATGGGTGGGTGGGTGTGTGTGTGTGTGGGGGGGGGGGGGGGGGGGGGGGGGTACTAAATTGAGTAAATTCTTGTACTGGCGTCTCACTGCTACTGCCCGTGCCAACATTGTGACGGAAAAGGGCACCGATATATGTTTCAGTTTTGCAACTTCCAGTGAGAAACTTGGCATGTATAGCTAATGGAAGAGAAAGACGAAAGAATAACTATGTACACACAAATTGGAAAATAACAGAGCACGAATTAAGAATATGTACTGGCACTTTAAAGTAAATTAAATTCTTGTACTGGCAACTCATTGCTGCTACTGCCCGTGCCAACATTGTGACGGAAAAGGGCACCGATATATGTTTCAGTTTTGCAACTTCCAGTGAGAAACTTGGCATGTATAGCTAATGGAAGAGAAAGACGAAAGAATAACTATGTACATACAAATTGGAAAATAACAGAGCACGAATTAAGAATATGTACTGGCACTTTAAAATAAATAAAAATAAAGCAAACATAAAGTCCAAACTTCACCGAGCACTAGTGAAAAAGTCAAGAAAGCACTTATAACTTAGAAACGATGGAGCATTTCGTAGGTATTCTAGAATGAGCCTAAGAGGAGTGTGGACTTTTGGCTCCTGGACACCATGACGTCCAAAATTTTCAAAGAAAAAAAATTACTAGAAGTTTCACAAAATGTTGAAAACAATCTTACATGCACATGTCAGTTTTCTTACATTTATAAAATTTCATTAACAATACTATCAAGTTTTTTGCAACTGCACATATGTGACACTGTCACACACCAATATAACAAGAGGGGCCGGATAGAATGCAAGTCTTCCTTTGACCATATTTGTAGGAATTTATGGCGTGACATTCAAACCGTTCGGCTTTAACATGCATCTTCACTCAAATAAGTTAAAGAAACTGCAGCAGTGTAGCGATGACAGTAGGTTACATATGCAATTGCATGTTTAGATCTGTACAACTACTAGCTACTGCATCTCAGTCAGGTCAGGAGGCTACTCTGCTGATGCGATGTGCTGCAGCATGAAGGACCTCGTCTTGCCATCTGGTGTCAGCCCAATACTCTGCATTTTTGTATACACCTTCCTGGCTAATCTGCTCTTGCCTCGCAAACAAAGCCCATGGATGACTGTGTTGTAGATCGAAGAATCTGGCTCAACCTCCTGTGATGTTCAGAACTATTAAGTGTCAAATGAAACTTTCAGGTATGGTCAAAACTGGCTAAATATATGATGACAACTACTGATTCCCAGTAGGCTGGAACCTGTAACAAATACAACCATGCAAAGTATCAGCCTCTTATAGGCTTCTAAAGTGAACACCAAACGAGTAAAAAATAAAGTCTTGTGTGAAAGTGAAAATGAACTTCATTTGTGCAAAGAACACAAATCCACTTGGAACAACAAATTCTTGAAATATAAGCATTCACACAGTTATGTACAAGAGGACTTCCTCTCATATTGTGAACGAAAATTAAGATAATTAAGCCTAGGGAATAAGTTATTTAAGGATTTTCATTCGCTATAGCCCATTCTCCAGCAACTTGCTGCTCGCTGTCAGTATGGAACAACGGCACTACAGCCAACAACACATTTATACCTCTGCTTAACAGTGTTGACACCAACCCTAGAAGATTGCAATTTTGCCATGATGGTAATGTAGCATTGAGGAATTAAGAACAAAAGTACAAAAGTTTTTGACATTGGAATACTATAGCAGCACACAATAATCCTATGGGGAATTCAAAATCATTACCAGTCCAACAGAAATAATAACTAAGAATGAAATAGTACCTCCAATATATCCTCTACTTCGTCCCAGAGAGATCCCCAAATGCAAGCTCTTATAACAGATAAATGTGTGAATGTATCTGGGGAGCACCTTTCATGAGTCATACGCTGGTACACTTCCAGAGCAACTTTTGGCTCACAAGCAACCTCACAAGCACGTATCACGTGATTGTAAGAAACCGCTGAAATTTGCAGTCCGTGTTTTTCCATCATCCACAACAATTGCAAAGCATGCTCCCATTGACCGAGTCTTTCACAAGACATCAAAGCTATGTTGTAGAGATGGCTGTTTAAGACTGATGGATGCTTGGATTTAATTCCATGAAAAAGATCTAGGGCGTCCCAACATCGACCAGACCTATATAATGCAGACAGTAATGCACTCCAGGTATAGTGATCGGGCTCGAGCCCTGAAGATGTTAGAAGATGGTACATCCTAAACGCGAGTTCATCTTCGCCAGCTTTCCCAAGGGAGTTGATAATCGAATTAAACGCAATGATATTGGGCTTCATGCCAGCACTCAACATTCTCCTAAATGTGGCCAGTGCAAACTCCCACCTGCCTTCTTTGGTGCACGACGCAACGATGGCCTTCATTATATCTTCACTTGGACCAAGCCCATTGCGGAGCATTTCCTCATAGGCAGCAATTGCTAACTCGGACTGTCCACATTGCACAAATGTGCTAACCAGCAAATCATAAGTCATCAAGGTTCCAGTTAAACAGTTCTCTCCAAGCCTTCTCCATAGTTTCTCCACTTGCCTCCAGTCTTTTGCTCTTCCGCATGCAGATATCATAGTGTTGTAAACAATCACATCAAGCATTTCCCTTGATTCTTTGCCCTCTTCAATCTCACTGAACATTTGCAAGGCAGAGATGTAGCCCTCTGTCCTAGCAACAGCCTTGAGTATCAAGGTATATGTATGACCAGTTGCCAATCTTTTCTCCTTCATGAACTCGAACATCTTCATGGCATCCGCGGAGTAACCTTTGCGGACAAAACTGGACAGAAGGGAGTTACAGGCATGCGCGCTCGGCTGCAGGCCTGACGCCCGCATTGAATCAAACAGCTCTGTGGCACTCCTGACCTTGTTGGATTGGCCCAGCTTCATCAGCCTTCTGGACAGCATTTCCTCATCCCTCTCTTCCAGGAAGTGCAGCCTCGGTCCTTCATGCTCAAACTTATCCGCCGACCGCACACTTCGCGCGGCGACAGGCTCCTTCTCCACAGCAGCAGCAGCAGCAGGCTTCACCGGACGACGCCGGAGCCCGTGGCTCTTGTGATAATCGAAGCCACCAGAACTAGGTCGTTCGTCGTCCATGTCCCGAATCCCTGACCCGGCCTCCTCCTTGCCGGTGACATAAGATTCAGGTACGCACGGAGCAACTGCTGTACAAACACACGCCCCTCTGGCCATCACCGCGCCGCCGCTTACCCGGCGGGCGTCACCTCCGCTCCGGCCTCTGTCCCTCGGAAGAATTCCTGGGCCCTTGTAGCCCTCCTGGCTACGCCGTGGCAGTTCGTGACTGAAGGAACCGCAGCTTGTGCAGCAGCCGCTACAAACTGCAGCCATAGGCGCCGCAAATGCAAAACAGAAACACAGATTTCAATCAACAACCCCGAGCAATGCCGGAACCACCGTCGGGGCAGAGAAGAAGCCTCGCCCACCGCACTGGCGAACCGGCAGCCGGAGGGGCTCGCCGCGCCGTGAATGAAGCCGCGCTAGCCGCTAGGGATCTCTCACGCGAGGGCCAAAGGAAGGAAGAAAGGTTGAGGACGTATCGAGTAGCTGGAGGTGATGGGTGGAGAAGAGGCTGCCGGAATGGAGGGGAATCAGTCGAGGTCGTGGCCTCTCCGGTGTGTTTCCGGTTCTAAAATTGCAGCCGAAGGAGAAGAAGGCACAGGAGGGGCAGAGTGTGCCTTATCCCTTTTACCCTTCCTTTCTCTATCTCTCTTTACAGTGGGCCCTACCGAAAATTCTGCATTGAGAGCAGAGCTGGCCAACGGGCCGGCCAGGGCACGGTGCGGCCCGGCCCGGCCCGGTGCTAAACGAGCCTGACATGGCCCAGCGTGTGGTCTAGCCTCTTGGTCCAGACACGACCCGTGTAGTCACTTGCCGGGTCAAACCCTTGACGGGCCAGGCACACGTGCCAACAAGCTCATTTGGCTAGACAGCCAGCTCTGATTGAGAGATCTGACTGATTGTTTAGCAACATGTCATATTTGGGAAAGCCATTGAAAAATACTTTTATCCATATGTTTGGTAATTGGTACAAGCTCCTCGATCCAGTGATAAGCTTCCTCACTATTAACCTTTAATTTCTCCATATTTTTCTGTCACTTCGGAATGTTCGTTAACCTTGCAATGGCCCACAAGTCATTCTTTAATGTTTCTATTCCATGCCCTGCTTTGTGGTAATTTTAATGTCAAACATAAAACATGTGCTTTGCCTCTAGGAAGATTTTTTAAAACATTAATGAGACCCTACAAAAGCGGTACACCAATTACTATAATTTTTAAGTCCACTAAAAATCATGGAACAATACTACAATAATTACTAGCTATTTTTTATTTTCACTAAAAATCATGAAAATAATACAATACTTACTTCCAATTTTTAAGTTCACTAAATAGGGAAAAATACTACAGTAATTACTTGTATTTTTTAAAGTCCGCTAAAATAATGGAAAATAGTACGATAATTACTTGTAATTTTTTAAACCCGCTAAAAATCATGGAACAAATAGTACAGCAATTACTAGCAATTTTCTAAGTCCATTAAAAATCATGGAAAATAGTACAATAATTACCTGCAGTTTTTTAAGTCCACTAATAATAAGTCCACAAAAAATCATGCAAGTATAGTAAAATAATTACTAACTATCGAAAAGCTATACCTTTTTCTTAAGACTCATAATAGTTCATGGAGAAGTGTTGGTGATAACATGTGAGTCTAGCTCACTTGATTAGGAAAGTGGATGTAGAACCCAATCGTCCAGATTCAAGTCCACAGACGTAGATTTGAGTTCTTATTTAAAAAATCACCATAAAGGATAACCCTACCGCAGTTCCTTTTAAAAAAGTGTTGGTGATGTTCAAATCATCTCTAAGAGTTGTGCGAAACCACTCCCGTGAGCTAGTACACTCAGCTCAACTAGACCCATTGCAATGGGATAAATACAATTATGGAGGTCTATTTCTACTGTTGTCAACAACTAGCCTTTATACCTTGTTTTAATATGGCAACCATATGGACAAATTAGTGGTTTGCGTCCTTGCAAAAATCCCCTTTTCAGGAATCATATACCAAATACAAGGCGGCCAAGCGTTCTTTTGGTTCCGTACTTCTAGGAACTTTGACTTCATTAGTTGACAGATAGAATTTTAAGCCAGGATTACATGTCCTAAGCTCTCGTCGACAATCTAAAGTTGTAACAATTGTGCTCATCACCATGTATCTGTTTCAAAGTAGATTTCCTTGCCCTCCTCAACTTCCATCTGTTAGGGAACAAGGTGAATTCCTTTTGCGGCAAATGTTTTGATCGATGTCAATCTTATGATTGTCCCTGAATTCATGAATACACTTCGAGTGTCATAATGTTTTCTAGCACTTGACAATTTTAACGTTTAATTTGAGTTGTTGTATTTAACTACTATATTTTTTCTATATTAAATTATTGTTGAATGTGTTAACAAATTACTATGCAATCTAGTTATATTTCATTTACATAGAAAATATGAACATACTGAATAGGGCCGGCTATGAACCATAGGGGTGGACATGTGTCCGACCACGGACAAATCTCAAGGGTGTCGGACACATTAACGGAGACACGGTGGAGATGCTCTTATGGAATACAAATATAGTGCAACAGGTTTTTGAACGTGAAGATGCCCCCACTGATTTTGTGTACTCCTATTTGTGAACGCACTAATGACTTTGTGGCCTGGCATTTTGACAAAAAGGGTCGTTTCTCTGTCCAGTCTGCGCATCAAATGTATAGCAAATTCCCATGACGCTGGTACTAAGCAGTGCAGCTGAACAATCTGATGAACCATTATGGAAAAAGTTGTGGAAAATCTGATGTATAGCAAATTCCCATGACACTTTTTATGGATCGGAGGGAGTATTAGCGTGACGGCCGACGGGGAGTGGAAGTGGATAGGAGATGCAATGTGTCTGACAAATACTTTGAAGATGGGGAGTCTCTTGTAAATAGGTCAAACAACGCATGTGTCACTCACCGTGGGAGGTGCTGCTGACGGAGTTTTGTCTTACTCCTATCCGAAAGAGAAGCAACTGCTGACGGTTGCCTGTCTATGGAGCTGGTGGTACGAACGGAGCAAGACGACTCATGGGGGAGGAGAGGAGAGGAGAGGCTGGGTGTGGAGGATTTCCAATTCCTACTCGTAGTCCGGAAGCATGCCACGGAAATGGAACACGCGGCAGACAAAGCAGAAGCAACATGGTGTTACTTGATGGGGCGATTCATACAGGCGCCGGAGCATGGGGTGCAATTGGAGACGACAGCAGATGCCTCTGAACCAATGCACACTGAGCTGTCCGCTGTTGTAAATGCCATCGATCAGCTGGGCATCAGACGTCCAATCTTTGCAAGTTCTTTAGAGTGCTCTAACGTCCAGTGCAAAGGTCATGAGAGTCTGCTCTGCATTTCAACCTGGTAGCTCTTTTTTCCAAGAAAAAAATCGCGGAAGCTGGAAACAGGAGTCCCTTCTTCAGACAGAGTGCACATCAAGCTTCCCCTTTCTAGGATCCTAACACACTACGAAAGCGCGTAAAGTGACAAATCTAGCATCCAGCAACAATTACAGAACAGATTCAGCACTTTGAATAATAATAAAGAAACTGAAACGTGCAACCAACAGGCTCGACATCGAACCGAGACGTGCAACTGATCAGCAAATTGACATGATGCATTGGTTTAACTTCCATCCATTATCCAAAAAAAAGTAGCCAATTGCCTATGTACAGAGCACAAGAATCCTGCGAATTAGGCAGGAGTGTGTCAAAAGGAGATGCTAATTTGGATTAAGGAAATCTATTATTCCTAGACTAGGTGTCGTTGGACTTGAGCCGAAAGCACAAGCGGGGATTCTTGGAGGGAAGTGCAAACCCAAAGGGGGTCAGATTCTTGAAGGCTTCCATGGGGTAAAGCAAATCCCATCTCCAAGGCTCCAATGCCCTTGCCTGCCTCCAAGACAGCACTTTCCTTGCCCTCTTCTATCTGTCTGTCTCCCCCCTCTCTTCTCCTCTTCCTCTCCTCACCACCTCCAGATACAAGCAAAGCCATATTTAATGCAAGGCCTGGTGTGCCCTGGAGCGGTTGCTTCTCTACAAATACATTCTGCACCATGGACGGCGATCTGAAGACGCTAAGGTAAAGAACTTCATCCATCTAGAGCTGGACTAGCTGAAAGCTTGGATCTTTCTGTCTTTGTTTTGCTGATAAACTGTGAGCCTCTTTCCCATCCCATGCTTAAGTTTGATTTCACTTTGTGACTACAACTTTTATGTTAGTTTTGTATTTCTCTTTTCAAAGTTCTCCAAGAAAAAATATCGGTTGTTTATGTTAGTTTGCTTGTTCTTGGGTCTCCCTGTTAGCAGGGTTCAGTTTTCTGGAGTAGGAAAGAGAGACAAAGGTGCCAGGCAAGCTTCAACGATACTGACACAAGAAGACACAGCTCTTGGAGGAGGTATGTGATCAATATTTGCTCCTTCAGTAAAAAAAAAAACATTTTCCTTATTGTTTGGTGGTCAGTAGTTTCCAGTTAAATTCCTGTCCTATAGCACTAAATCAGCTCATCCACATTGAACATAAATTTTGGAACATTCCATATATTCAGATGTTCCGAGTAAGGAAACTACTCTTCCGGTTGAATACCGTAGAAATCCAGCTATAGTTTGTCCATACTTGATTTTCTCAGTGAACCAAGTTTTCTTTGAAAGAAACGAACCCATCAGGATGACCCAAACATAAATGGTCAAAAAAGAAACTAATTGGCGTATTCAGATGTTCCGAGTAAGGAAACTACTCTTCAGGTTGAATACCATAGAAATCTAGCTATAGTATGTTCATACTTGATTTTCTCGGTGAACCAAGTTTTCTTTGAAAGAAACGAACCCATCAGGATGATCCAAACATAAAAGGTCAAAAAAAAAAAGAAACTGATTGGCATTGCTACGTGCCAGCGGAAATGAACAGCGGCGAGGAGTACAGCGCTGCATTGCAGCCACAATTGCCGCAGCCGCATACGCAATTGTGGCGCGAGAAGAAAAGCTAGAAGCTCAGAAGCAGCCTATCCCCGTCCAGGCTCCAACTGGTGCGCCTCATGTCCAGCCATCAATCAAGAGAGGGGAAAGCATGAGGAAGCCTGCAGGAGGCAGCAAGATCTCAAGATGGTTCAGTGCCAAAGAGCCTGTAGAAGATGACGACGACGGACCAGGTTCCCCGAACTATGATCCACTTCACCACCATCCCCTGTTTCTTCGGCAGTAGCAAAACGTCTTTTAACAGTGACACATTATGTTATGATTTCAGTCAACGTATCCGTAAGGAGGCCACTGAAACCAGAATGGAGAAAGCCCGGAGGCACAGGCTCAGAACAGAAGGTGCCACTGCCACCAAAGATGCCTGATTCCTCTGTGAGAGCAAAGAAGCCCTCAGGCTCGTCCAGAAAATCACCAGACAGGAAAGGGAGCAAGAGGTTTGAGCAGGAGCAGGAAATTCAGAGGGCACCATCCGCTGTCAGGCCATCGACATCATATCAGTCTAGGAGGAACGACGATAGCGCAGCTCGAGTAACTACTATTGCCGGCACCCAAACCAAGGCTGACGCATGGGAGAAGGCAAAGCTTGCAAGAATCAGGGAGGAGTAAGTGTAAGCATTTTAGTTTTGCTGATCATTTAGTGTAGCTACTAATACAACTGCCAAATTTAGGTACGAAAAGATGATCGAAACCATATCTGAATGGGAAGACGAGAAGAAGGTGAAGGCCAAGCGCCAAAAAGAACAAAGAGAGGTTTTTATTGTTGATTCAAAAGCAAAATTTACTAGAGCGGAGCAGTGTGTTTCTCGTTGTTTTTATTAATTTCTTTATTGCCGTGAGGGAGGGGGTCCAATCATTATGTTGAAAACAAAATCATTATCATGATCCATGATACAATTTCTTACTAAATGATGGGGCTGAAGAAACTGAGAAATTGCTAAATTGCAGGTTGAGTTGGACAAAAGGAGAGCAAAAACACTGGCAGAATATAATCAGGAAATGACAAGGATCAACAAATTGCTGGAGGAGCAAGGTCAATGGCAGAGGAAAGGAAATATGATGATGAGAAAAAGATCAGAGAGAAGGCGAAGAAGAAACGATCAACAGGAAAGTCTCCCGTGGATGCTGCTTTTGAAACATGAAGGGCACGACTTGAATGCTATATAAGCCTCACAACAGCTATTTATTGTATTGTAAACGTATTTGGTTTGATGGCCGATAAGAGTGTATAGTTGCATCTGCCATGAAATGGCATTGTATTGGGAGCAGCATAAACAAGTTTCAAGGTTGTGGATGATCTTCAAGATAAAGCAGGGACTGTAAGAAAATAATCATTGCAATGGAACAAATTTAGGAGCTCCCTTGCATCTGCTTAAGGTCTATAACATACAAATACACCCACTAGGATAGCAAAATCAGAACCGGAAGTAAGTGCAACATATGCTTGTAAACAAAATTTTAAACCAACGCTTGTATTATAGAAATTCAGAAGTCCAAGCCCAACATAAGCACACTTTCTTTTGTCATTTTTGGTGTCTCAGTTCATTTACATTGAATATAATTGAAAGCACTATCTGCATGAAGAAAACTTGGCTATGTACTGTAATAATCCAAAAACCTCTGAGAAAATATTATTTCTCACTAAAAGAGACGCAGCACACGAACTATACAAAAAAAACTCTCGGAGAAAAAAGAAGAAGATTCCAGAACACTACTGCAAACTTGGCGATTAGGGAAGATATGCAAAATCTACACTGGTTCATTCGGTGCCTTTTCATCGACATCTTGAACTACATATGGTGAGTTACCTGCTTGTGGTGTAGATGGTGTGGGATTGCCATCCTGGAGAAGTATCACCGTTTCAAAAGCTCCAACCAAAGCCTTTACTTTGCTTTTCCTAGACTCCACAAGCTTGCTTGCAGTTTCTTCTATTACATTGTTGAACAGCCCCTGCGCATCCTTTTTGTCTTGTGTATCTTGATGCCTCAGTTTCATTCCAGGGGATTCCACGTTTGGTTCAGTAGGAACATCATTATTTCTGATATTCTTCTTATAAATCCTTCTCACAAGCCGACCTTCACCATTTGCAACTTCATTTACAGCTCTTCTTCTGAATATCAGCCTTCTCGGGCCACTACTGTCTGGTGTGAGTTCCACAATTTTACCCCTTTTAAACTTCAATTTGTAAGGTGTGGTACTAGCTTCATCTGGGTTTAGTGCTGAGATTCTCTTTGGCCTTTGGCCTTTGGCTTTTGAAGATTCATCAGTATTGGGGTTGATTGTTGCTCCATCTTCTGCATCAGACTCGTCTAATTCAATTAACTCATAATCATATTCTTCAAAATTCTCATCATCTGATAGTTCGTCCAGTAACTGCTGAGCAACAATCATTGATTTCTGTTCATCCTGTCCAAAGGTGCCATCGTAATGGACACTTGCTAACTCATCAATTTGTAGATTAGAATCACTTGAATCAATCAGCACAGGCTTTGATTGCTCCACAATTTCACCATCTGATGAAGTTTCTAAAACTGATTGGCAGTGAGGTGTACCATTAAGAGTCTTAACCTCAACAATTTCAGCTACATTTCCTGCACTGCAATCGAGGCAATAATCAGGATCCTCAGCATGTTTTTCATCAAGTGCCCGTAGTTCTGGAGATCCTTGAGGGTCTTCATGAGCTCCCATGTCCTCCCTACTTTCAGTAATTACAGACTCCACAATAGCATTGATTTTCACTCCATCAGCTTCAATTTCCGAGCTTACATCTGCATTTTGCACAGCTGTTAATTCTTTAGATAATTGGCAGGGAGCTGCATCATCAGTGTCTTCATGAGCTGACATGTCCTCCCTACTTTCAATTACTACAGACTCCACACAAGCGTCGACTTCCACTCCATCAGCATCACTTCTCGAGGTACTTTCAGTTAATGCAGAATCATAAACATCTGCAGTTTGCACAGCTGTTAGCTGTTCAGATAGTTGGCAGAGAGCTGCGTCATTAGTGTGTATGTCTTCATCCGCTGAAGCTCGATTAGTAATGCCGTTCTGTTCTGGTTGCATATGTTCTAGATCAGATTTACTTAGCACAGCCTTGACTTCCTGGACATCAAAGGATCGCTGCAAATCAAGAGCAATGATACTTTTGACAGGGAGTTCAGCAGCCAATGCTTGAATCTTTTCATTACTTTCCACTTCGTCCTCTGAAATGGATATACTTGTTTCTTCTGGTGTAGGTCTACATTTGTCTACATACTCTATAGCACTTGGTGACAGTTCTGCTAGTGCCGACTCCACACTATGACCTGAACCTTGATCATTATCTTCTTGTGCTTCAACATCAGATTTTACAGAGGATGATGTTATGGACATATCCAAGCCATCCTCTGAACTTGCTTCTTCTGGTTCTATTTGAAATTTGTCTGCATATTCTGTGGCATCAGCAAATAGTTCTGCTGCTGTTGACTCCACAAGATGGCCTGTAACACATGAATCTTGCACGTCATCTTCTTGTATTTTGACAGAAGCGATAAACTCGGATTCAATGGATAATGGTGTTATGAGCAAATCTGAGCCACCCTTCCCATCGATATTTGCATTCTTGGACCTCATAAGACTTCTTCCAGTTTTACTATTATTGCTTGTACGCTTGCCAGTAATAATTGCTGGTGAAGATGTAAGCCTTCCCTTCATAGTATTTTTATCATTTGAAGATGCTCGATTACTGGAAGCCTGGGATGACACAGGCGCTTGCTTAATCAGGTTGAGTTTAGTGGGGAGTGAGGCTGGTCTCTTAACCAATGATTGCTTGACAGTACTAGCCTTTTCTGCAGTTTTAGCTTTCTCCTGCGGTGTCTTCTCTGGCAACTTTGAACCCTTGACTGGCATTGCTGCTTTTTTATCAAAATTAGGTACTCCGTTGGATGACCTTGGATTAGGCGAAGTCCTCTGTGCAACCACTGGATGTTTCTTTCTTCCATCGGAGCTCACGCTTTTATGATCAGCTGAAGCAACGCGTGGAACCAAGTGTTCTGATGATGCAGCGCCTCTCAAATTTGCTGATTTTATCTTGTGAACAACACGGTCAGCTTCACCCAGTGATATACTCGATTTTACAAGTGAAATATTTCTTCTGCTCCTGGCATCCTTGGGTGGTGTATCCAAGACAACTGATCCGTGCAGCGTCAAATTATTTAGATGAGTAGGAAGTTTCTTTCTTCTCCCGACTGAAAGCTTCTGCTTTTCTTCAGGAGGACTCCTGTGTCCATGCTTGCATAAATCATGGCATGAGCCTGTAGAAGCTCTTAGATAACGTGGTACTGGCTTATCAACCTTTCTTGAAGAGTCTGAAGCTGAAGCTGAGCTTGCAGGAGTGGTGGTACCAAATGAATTTCTTCTTTCCAATACTTTGGACATTGAAGCCTTCCAGTAGCTGATATAGCGCTTGTCTCAGCTCAGTGTTCTTCCTAATGAGGTGGAGAATAGCTAGACTGCTTTAATAAAGAGGATATATTATTATTAAAAACTTGCATAACCACATTCTAGGAGTCAACAGAAAATAACGAAAACCTGGAAATTGTGAAGAAAAAAATAGTAACAAGGAATTGTACTAGTTCCAATCACTTCAATAACCACACAAATTTGAGATTCCTGATCTGAATCTTATCTGTCAACATTGCACACTCTAGAGTAAGGCAGTGGGCATCATGTAAAATTACAGTTATGGTCATCTGAATAGCATGGTTGCAAGTTGATCCTGACAGCTTACTGACACCCAAAATTTTCCATGCAAAATAGGTTCACACTATCGTAGTTATTCGCTTTGGAAAGAATTTTATACTGTGGCGACCGATATGCTGCTGTTGTAGGAGGAAAAACAGTATCATAACAAGTTAAATGAAAATTATTTTCATAAGGTTGAATTGAATAATAGACTTCTACAAGATTGAAGTGCTTGAAGGCAAACAGAAAGATACAGAAAGAATCTTAAGCACAACTAAGATAAACACCATCACATCATTAGCAGTGCAGCATACCTCCCAAAGAAGATATCGGCAAGTTTTCTGTTCAAGCCTCAGCAAACAATTATCGAGGAGCGTATCCAATTGTCCAGATAAATAATTGGTCTGAAAATGCAAGGGGATAAGGCCATTGAGCCATTTACAATTTCAATATCCACTACCAACATATTTATTGAGCATATAAAAATAGAGCGCCCATCCTCACAACTAACTTGCACTATCATTTATTCCTTCACCAACTGCTATTGTACCAGCTGCACTACTGAAATTTATTTCTTTATAAAAACGAAGGAAAAAAAGGAAAGGCATTCACAGAGTATGACAGAACACCTATTTTTTATAGAACAAAACGCCAATCGAGACATCACCAATTCAACCGTCCATGTGTAACACTAGCATACAGGAATGGATCCAACTCCAGAAACCAGCTACCCCTGCCTTACCTGATACTGAATAAATCGAAGATACTAGTGACAATACACTTATACAAGAGCAGAAGTGACAAACAAAAAGAGTCCAAAGGAATAGTACATATCTTGATGCATCTTGTTCTTAAGATACCCTCCAAGATCCTTAGATCCCTATGTTTCGAGAAAGAAAAAACTCTCCAGGATCCCAATTACTAATCATTCCCAGCAGCAGGACCAACATTTTTCTAGCCAAGCTGTCCTAGATCTAACTGTTCCATCCTATTATCTTTCCAGCTAGGAACTGGAAGGACCAAAAGCACAAGCTGCCAACCAAAACCCCTACGGAGACGAGACGAACCTACGCTGGTTAAGCTAAGGTGGCTTGACAGTCTGACACCTTTTCGGCAGAAATCCTCTAATCGTGGCGCGCATGACAATAAAATTAGTTATTTAATAGTCAGACTATCGGAGCAAAACTATTAGCGAAATTTGGTACTAGTAACACGAGCAATTTCATTGGGAATCTAGGCAGAATAAATGCAAGCAACAAATCAACATACTGTTAACATAGCGTTTGCAGGTTGCCGGTGGGGAAAAGAGCCGGAAGGAACAGGTCAACAAAACGGCCAATGTAACAATTGCACATCGAGATTCCACATTTTCTACATGTATTTTCTCGCATGCAAAATCTCATCTTCTTCACGACACATTTACGGTACCTCGACCTAACCAACCCCCGACGAACCTCTGCCGTAGCTGAATCCTCAAATAAACGCTCCTAGCAAGCGAATCACGCAAACCAAAAACACCCCACGGAACGAAGCCAGGATCCGCGCCGAGGAAATAATCCTCGCGCGAGCGGCGCCAAGATCATCAACAGAATACCTTGGAGAGATAGAGGCCCCGGTCGGAGGGAGCCTCCCGCCCTCCCTCCCTCCCCGCTGCGAGTGCGAAGGCGACCGAAGCGGAGACAGCGGTGGGGGAGAAGGAAGGAGGTGGTGGCGATGGCGGTGGCGGTGGTGGCGAACTGGCGACGCGGGCAGCTGGGCTGGGCAGCCACCCTTCCCTGTTCTTCTTTTCCTTCTTCTCGGGGAAGGAAGTCGTGCCGGCAACAACTAAAAAGAGGAGAATGCGTAAACCGACCGAGCGGGCGCGTTGGTTTCACCGTTCTGCCTACGCGTATCGTCTCCGTGGCGTTATTCCGTAACGCCTGACCAACGGGACCCGCACCTTTGCCCCCTGTTTTTTAGTGGCTTCGAAAGCGATGCATTTAGGGCCTCTTTGGTTTTAAAGAAAAAATTCATACAAAATTTGGACAGTTTTATTTCTGAAGAATATTTTCTATAGAGCCTCTTTGATTTGTATCATAGAAAAGTTTGTTGCGGTTCTTTTTTCATGTACCATTCCATATAAAAAAGATTCCTTAGGTCCAATCTCATTGAAATTTTCCTTTGTTTCAATGTTGGCATGCAGATATTTCTCCACATAAATTTATATATGTTCTTGTCATGCAACCAAACAACTTATATTATAGAATTTTTTCCTTCTATACTTTTCCCTATGTAGTGCGATGCGGAAAAAAAAACTCCAATTTCAAATTAAATCTTTGAGACAACTTGTCGACCCTTTCGAATGATTTATTTCCCTGTTACTGTTTCATTGTTGTGTAAGACATCAACGGATAACTTTAAGGGGTTGTCTAAGTCTCAGTTACCTGAGATTTTATTAAGTCTCAGTTACCCGAGAAAATATAGCTGCAGTTTAGGGAAAAATGCAACTCGTTCTAGAAAAGCGCAGCTTATTTCAGAAAAATACAACTGGATGTAATTTTACTCTCTTTTTTTAGATAACAGGCATAAATGCTCTGCTTTAACTTAATAAAGCACAAGGTTCACACAAAGTTATTACACGCTCTGCGGCATACAGCTTGGCCAAAAGTACGACACCACACCGGGGCCGGCACCCCCAAACAAGCCGGACACACATCAACTCCACCCAGCCTCCGGGGTTAGCTTTGTCTTGGAGGGATGAGCGAGCAGTAGACTCCTCTAAGAGTGCCTGCGAGGGAGGATAACCTTTGCTTGTCTTGACCATACCTGCAAGAACATTAACATCAGCAGGATGTTTAGGCACTTTAGATTCAATAGTAAGTTTGTTGCGGGTAGTCCAGAGGGCCCAGCAGAGCGCCGCGAAAAGCACCCAGCTTATCCTGCGTTGCTGGCCCGATAAAGATTGAAGAATAGCGAAAAATTGTGGAAAGCTGGCTGGGCACCAGCCGCACCCCATCAGCCGGCAAAGCACACTCCAGCCCAGCTTAGCCAGGGAACAAGAGAAGAGAAATTCTATGATTGCACTTTTTCAAAATAATTGAGACATAAGAAGAATTCATAACCTGAGATTTAGCAAAACCGTAACTTCTACTTGGACGTGGGTATTTGTGACTTTGTGTTCTAGTATTAATCAGTGTAGTAGCCGTATAGGTGGCCATCCTCTATCAAATTCCCATGACTAGTCAAACTATCCACCGACCACCGAATCGGTCTTCAGCTCGTCGATGCCTTTTAGCCAAAATTGCGTGACGATGCAGATCTTTGACCCAATGCTCTCATGTGCTTTTTATTTGGCCAGCGCCGAGTATAGAACGAGTCTCGGGCAGAGGCGCTAGCTAGCTCCCCGTTTCGGCCGTCTCCCACCGGCCACGGCGCGTTGGGTCGGGAGGAACACGAGCACGCCGAGTGGAGATCGAGCGTCCGATCAAATCAAATTATAAATCATATTTTGAAGCTTCAAAAATATCTGAATAAAATTCAAGATCTAGACAATGTTGTATTCTACCAACATGTAAAATATCAATTAGTAATACTTTATATTTTGAGCTACATAAAAAGATCTGATATTTAAAAATAGTGAACATCGTAAAATTTTAACTCTTCCATCTATCGGAATTTTTTTTTCATTTTTATGTAGTTCAGAATATTAATTATTTTGAGTTAAATTTTACATGTTGGTAGAATGCATAATTTACAGAAGTTTCTAAAGTTTTTTTTTGAAACTTTAAATACTATGATTTTTAACTTTTAATAAAAGGCTTCCTGAAATTCGGCCTCCTTTTGTGGTTTCCGTGCGCTCCAAGTCCTAATAAGTGAGCAGCCCACCTGGCTCCATGCTTGCAAACCAGCTGGTAACTCAATCTTGCAAAAGACGTCAATCGATCAGCACGTCTTCACCATATCGGGTCGATCTGTATATAAATCGCCGAATCAGATCTGATCGATACCTCTTGTCTCGTATGAGTCTTGACTGCTCAACAATTTTAGCTGCTTTTAGCGGTCCCCGCAGATTATGTCCATTCTACTACAAACAAATTTAACAAGAACGAAAAAGCCGATCTATGTGCCGAAAGATAGCACGTACGCCCCCCCACAGCATCAAGATCCCCTACAATTAAGACAGTGACTACTCCGTACAATTAGTTGGAACAAAAGTTGTGGCCCATGGTTTAGCTGGGTCAGATCGATCGGCACATTAATACAAAAACTCACCATCTCTGATTAGCACTACTTTGATCACAGAATCATCACAATCTGAGATGTTTAATTAGTCCATTGCTAAATCATGCAGGAGTACAAACCACATCAAAATAAAAGGGATCGAATGCTTAGAGGCCAAGCAAGAAAATTAAAATGAGAGCGAGGAATATCGAAATGCTTTGGTTGGTCAATGCTGGGGTCTGGGAGGGTGATGACCTTGCTGCTTTCTGTTCTCTTTTTCATCTTTAGCTGGGGGTCTGGGAGCACTATATTGCTATGTTATTTCCAACGTCTGATTGGAATATAATGCTTTTTCTGTACCAAGTTACTGCATGTAAATCTGTAAGGGTATTTATTAAATTTCGACAGAAAATATGACCATCTATGACAGTCAATATTCTTGTGAGACATCTTGGCAGGCGAACCCAAACCAGCATTGCACTGAGTAGCAGCAAATAAACCGCATGCATGTCTGTTTCATCACTTTCGATCTTCCTTCAATTTTCTCGTGCGACTTCTTGGCAGGAAAATTCGAACCTGCGCGGTCGGGTGATCGTGACCTCACTACTGACCCATCGCGCTTGGACATTTGCCACCTAAATGATATGACCCAACTTTTGGTACTGACTTCCTTTTCGTCCTTCTCTGTTTCCCCGGCGAGGAGGACCTTCAGTGGCCCAGATTTCATCCTCGCCCTTGTGGCGTGAAATTCTTCATCCTGCTTATTTGCTGTCAGCTTCTTCCCGTTAGCATCCATGCTTTGTACACCGATATCTCGGGCCTGCTTATTTTCTTCAACGTTGTCTTCAGTCACCTCCTCCTGAACTTCATCTGCATTCAGTATTGCATTCATGATCCAACAGAGAAAATTGTATACAGAATTGCATGATAACCAAGGATGATTTTATAGAGTAGCATTGAGAATATTTAATCTAACATATGGAAGTATGGGGAGCTAGAGTAGTTCAGTATGAAAGGACGAAAAAGTTGGGCGTGTTTGGTTGGTTACCATACACTGCCAAACCTAGTTACGGCAACGTGGTGCAAGCCAGACTAGAAGGGACTTGCTCCCCTACTTACAGTTTTACGGTTGTTCTTCATAACCAAACAATTTGATTTGTCCAGATGCTAAAAAGAAGCAATGAAGTGACTCACTAAAGAGTGCGGTTTGATTTTTTTTGAACTGTGACTAATTGGAGACATTCAGAAATAATCATCACTATCTGAAAATACAAAACTAACAGGCGTATAATCAGATTTCTCACCTAGGATCAGACAATGGTCATCCTCTTCGTTAGGCTTTTCCATGGGAGGAGTTTCTTCCAGTATAGTGGGAATTTTCTTAACATCTTTGTTCTGGCCTCTCACGGGAGAAACTCAATTCATTGACCTTCACTAAAGTGACTTCACTACAATTAACTTCAGTGTTGGAGTTGAGCCTGCTATCAGCATAAGCACTAGCTTCTTTTCCAACTACGGAGCCAGTGGGTAAATCAGTCCTACTGGGTGTTCCCAAAGAATGACCTTCGCATAAGCTGATCACCCCTGCCTTCTCAGGCACTTCTTTAGCCTTCTCAACCAAGAAATCCAAATCATGCAGTGCTACAAACTTCTTCGAATAGAGAGAAACGACATCTTCATAGACAGACAATGCACCAATCTTAGAAAAGCTTGTTTTATATCGAGATGCATTAGCCTCTATCTTTCGATACTCGGCACGTGAAAAAATCTGGCAGAAACATAACTCAGTCCACTGCTTAAATGTCAAGTTCCAGCAATCCTCATAGTTAAAACAAAACTAAAATATTACGATTCACCTTGACAGGGCGGTAGACTTCATATGATGATCCAGGGCAACAGATCATTTTCGGAACAGTTGCAAACTGGATTAGCCCCCAATCCTTAGTATCAATACCAGATATAACAATAAAATCCTTTAAAATAATGCGGAAGAACTTCAAATGCTCCATTTCACGCAATTTGATATCATGCAGGAGATGAGCTAACTCAGTAATAGATCCGTTAACCTGGATAAGGAGCATCTGGTTCATCACTGAAAGGAACATGGAACGCAAAATTTCTAAAAGCCACTACATCAATGAATAAAACAAACTGAGATTCTATAGATGTCAATTCACAGTGTGGCATGTCTATGAAAACTTCAATCATTGGCAATATAGTATTGTAAACAGACAATCAGTCAGAATAAAGTACCCATGGGAACTTCAACATACAGACAGGTTATTCCCTGAAAAAGCAAATGGTGATCAATACTGTTCACACGGACAGAAGCAAGAAGAGAGTTTACAAAATTACACGAACCAGTTTTATTTCAATTATTCTTTTGTATTCAACATGTCCCACAACTAGTTTCTTCTCAGAGCCACACAGCCTGGTGAGCTTCTTAGCCAGGTCGTCGTCAATAGCCTGATTAGCTAGGTCAATGGGGGTGGACACCCTCTCGTGGTTTAGGAAAAATTTCAGAGTCTGAGAAAGAAATGCAAAACGTGAATTAACAAAAAAAACTATGAAATATAATGCAAGTGTCCAAATAATTACAGGAGGCAGGGTACCGATCATAAAATCTTTGCTTGTACAATTCCCCCAATGGTGCTCCCAAATGTTGATACCATACGTAAAGCTAGATTTTTGTGTTTTGACAACAACCCACTATATTGTCATTCTTGGTATCAGTACCATGTCACGGTCATTGACCCACAACTAGGAAGATGTAACCACTTAGTAGAAGTTTGTGCAGAAGTACCCACTTAGGTTACAGCCCGTGTTAATTAATTGGTCTTTTAAGAATTTATTAGCAGAGATGCCGGACCAATGAAGACAGTGTACCATGACACGAAAACAGAGCATGGTAATGAGGAACGAGTCCAACCCAGAAAAATATGGTCGATCAGCTTGATTCCACTTCGAATAAATTCAATAACAAATAACAACTACCGAGTAATGAGTTTGCGTTTATATCCCCCCTCTTGTTACAATGGAAATTGACATCAGGAATGCTGAATGATTGCAGTCGATTTTTCAAAGCATTATTCTGATCGCGTTGGCACCAAAAACGAGAGTAAGGAGATAGGGCAAAAGTACTAAAGGAAAGAAAATGGCAGGGTTACTAACAAGCCGTGGGATGTCTGCCCAAGTCCTGTAGAAAAACCAGAGATAAATCGGTCAGACGATCTTGAATTCTGCATTGGTGACAAAGACAAAGATACACATCATTAACGAAATTAAAAACAAGTTCCTTCACTGAATTGTTGAAGTAGGCCTCATCAAAAGAGAAAATTGCGATGCCAGATGGTGCTCCGTATAGCAGCATGGCTGATGCTTCATTAATCTCAATGTTCCCTGCCCCAAGAAACTAGGAAAATTATTCAAATGGGATTACATGAATCTACGACGCGTCAACCCATATGACCGGCCGCCGAACCTATATCTCCACTCCCGAGAAAACTTCCACAATTGAGAGGAAAAAGTGGACGCGACTTGGTGGCGCACGAGTGCCACAGAACCCATCCTGAGCGCACGCGCCAGAAAAAGGAAGGCTTCCTCCTGACAGCCCACGTGCGCGGTGCGCGGTGCGCGGACGCGCGGGACGAGGGACCTTTTCCCGCGCCCCATCCGATTCACGCCAAAAACCAAACAGCACCACAAATCCTTACCTGCTCCCCAAGACACTTTCGTTCCTGCTCCCAGATCTAAACCAAACCAAAAAGCAGAGAGGACGCCCATGGCTATGGCGATCTATCAAAACTACTAAGAAAAGAACCAAAAGATCAGGACGATCAAGGACGCCATAGTCAGGTAAAATCACCCCTACATCCCCTGCAGTGGCGGAGCCAGGATTTGAGATGAGCCGGGGCGAACTTATAAGGTTTTATTTTTCATTGAGACACATAAGCAAGTCTATTGAACAAAACAAATGGTTTACAAAGAATGTTTTCAAAAAAAAAAATGGAAGCAAACGCTACCAGATTAAACTGCCGGCATTCGAAGAAAACTAAAGCTTCTCGTAGGGGACGGTGGCCTGGTCGGAGACCGCAATGGCGGCGGCGGCAGGGCCGTCTACCATTGACCACACAGATTTAATTTTCATAGTTCATGAATAATACATCTATGAACAACATGTAAAATCATACAAGCGATTTAAAGTTAGGCTCTGCTTGAGCCTTCCGTCTAAAGACGATTTAAAAACTACTAACATGAAAATTAGGTAACACCATTTTATCTCAATATTTGATGATCTAACTGCAACATTGACAAATTTATAAATCTAAATCTTAGCAAGCATGATTGAGAAGACAGACGGGAGAAACAGCCAGACTGGAGGTTTTCCTGGGCATCGCGTACTCGTGTGGGGATCCGCACTATTTCAGGACAGAACTACCAACTCAATTGGCCTTTCACTTATCAAACCTGGCCCATGGCCCAGCATTCCATCTCTCCCTCACAGCCTCACCTACCGGTTCTACTCCTGCCTAGAAACCTTCGCTCGGTCCTATCATGACGCTGTGCCGTCGTCGCACAGCTTCCGTGCGGCAGGAGACATACGGGGTAGCCTGCACAGGAATTGGTGAGCCGGGGCGGCCGCCCCTGCTCGCCCCCATAGTGGCGCCGCCACTGATCCCCTGGATCTCTTCTCAGTTTCTTGCATTGTTTCTCTTTTCCTTCTTCAAACCTGGTGTCTGGACTACTGGAACTTCCAAGCACACGACATGGGAAAGCTTGGCCTGGAGGAGACCTTGATCTGCTGGAACTGTGGACTCCATCCCCCTCTTTTCTCCATCTTTTCGCCCCCCTACTTGCTGGTCTGCCTGCAAAATCACCATTGGAGATGTAAATAGCAGAATAAATATCTGGGAAAAGCAACTAATAGTGTTGAAAAAGCAATTAAATCGTTTGGGAAAAAGCTATGTCGAGTGCTGCATATATATTTGTGTTGGTTAAGCAACTGAGACCTTGAGTTGTTGCTTTTTGAGTTGGCTGTGTTGAGCAAGTTGTAATTTCGAAAAAAACTGTGCAATTCATGTGCTATGGTATGTACCGGTTAAAAAAGCAACTAAGACCTTGAGTTGTTGCTTTTTTGTAATTTGAGTGCTGCAGCTATACATCTACTACATGTCTCTGCTGGTTAAGCAACTTATACCCTGAGTTGGTGCTTATTGATTTGGTTGTATTGAGCAAGTTTCAAAATTCGAAAAAACTGAAAATGCAATCATGTTTATTTGTTGCTTTCTAGCTGTGCAGATTGCCAAACTTGTTACTTACTGTTCTTTGTGCTTCCGTCATGCAGGATGGCTGGTATTGACCTTAACGAGTTGCCGTTGATATGGATGATGGCAATGCACCATTGGAGAATGTTGAGGTTATTGATGAGTCACCAGATCCAGATTTTGTTGAAGTCTTGGACAATGCAAGTGATGGTGGTGCGGATGGTAGTATCGCAGGTTTGGGGATACCTGCTGCTAATGTGCATGATGGGGACGTCGACCCTATTGAGCAAGACCTGTTGTACGACCCCGAGGAGCCTTATGTTGGGATGAAGTTCGATTCGTTGATCCATGCCAGAAGCCACTATAATGAATATGCTCTCAAGGTGGGGTTCTCCATCAAGGCAAACACAAACAGAAGGAATACTTTCACAAAAGAATTGTAAAAGCAACAGTTTGTGTGCAACAGGTTCAAGAAACCGACAGAAGACGAGGTTCCGGTGGAAAAATTGTTAAGCAACTGCTGCAGTGCTGATGATTATAGTGAGGGTGGTGACCAGGATGGTGGAGATGATGAATCAAAATCATGGAGCAGGTGGTTGGGTTCTAGCAAGTCGAGCAAATCCGCAAGGAAAAAGAGAAGAAGGGAGGTGATAAAGCAAACAAAGTGCAGGCCTCGAATGGTCGTAAAACATGAGAATGGAAAATGGGTAGTCAAGTACTACATTGGCGATCACAACCATCCTATGGTAGTCAAACCTTCGCTGAAGAAATACCTTAGGTCACACCAGGGGATACCAAAGGAAGAAGAGGATTTCCTGCGAGTGTTGCATGATTGCAACATAGAAACAGGTAGAATGATGCAGGTCATGTCGTCGTTTTATGGGACTGAGATGTTTGTCCCTTACATGGCAAAAGCAATAAGCAACAAGCGAACTGAGTGGTGATCAGAAACAAGAGAGAGTGACATGACTGAAACGCTTGCCTACTTCTGTGAGATTCAAAAGGATGACCCTGACTTCTTTTTTCGCTTGAAGTTGGACAGCGAGGAAAGGGTCGAGAATCTGTTTTGGGTTGATGGCTTAGCAAGAAAAGCTTACAAGTCAGCATATCATGATTGCATATCATTTGACACGACATTCATAACGAATGTGTATAGCATGTCTTTTGCTCCGTTCATTGGAATCAACCGTCATGGGCAATCATTTATGCTTGGGTGTGGTTTCCTGAGGGATGAGAAAGCAACTAGTTTTGATTGGCTGCTTTAGACTTTTCTTGACGCAATGGATGGTCTAGGTCCCACTTGCATAATCACTGATCAAGATTTTGCCATGAGGGCTTCAATCTCTGCGATTTTCGCCGCTTCTATCTGATACGGGCACGACGGAGGAGGTGAAGCCCAATTTCAGGACTCCACCAAGCTAGATGTATTAGTCGTGTGTTGCTATTTTAAATAATTAGATTTTTTGATAATTATGAGTTTGGGCTTGGTTTGGGGCCTGTCCAACCAAGTCAAGGTAGGGTCCACTAGTAGGGCGGTACTGTAGTGCGGCACTGTAGCGCGGTACGGTAGCACCCCTTCCCTCCATATAAGGCTAGGGGCTGCGAGTTAGAAGGGGTTCAGAATTTTAGTCTAAAAACTTCTACGTGTGTTTCTTGGTGAAGCATCCCTCCGGGGACGGCGATGCCGTTTATCAGTTTGTAATAAAGATTGCTGCGGAGGTTCTTGTGTTCATCAAGGATTGTCATACTTTGGTTGGAGGCGTGGTGATCTTCATCACGTTGCTTGCTGGATTTGTTCCTCTTCTCCAGGTTTGCGTTCATCGTGTAATTGGGAGAATTATTACCTTGGTTGTCTCGCTGTGAAAGGTCGGGCAAAACTCTCTCTTGTTAGGCTTTTCCATGCTTAACATCCTGTTGTGGCCACTCACGGGAGAAATCCTTCATTGACCTTCACTAAAGTGACTTCACTACAATTATCTTCAGCGTGGGAGTTAAGCCTGTTATCAACATTAGCACTAGCTCCTTTTCCAACTTTGGAGCCAGTGGGTAAATCAGTCCTACTGGGTTTTCCGAAAGAATGAACTTCGCATAATTTGATCACCTCTGCCTTCTCAACCAAGGAATCCAAATCATGCAATACTAAACACTTCTCCGAATAGAGAGAAAAGACATCTTGATAGACGGACAATGCACCAATCTTAGAAAAGCTTGTTTTATATCGAGATGCATTAGCCTCTATCTTTCGATACTCGTCATGCGAAAAAATCTGGAAGAAACATAACTCAGCACATTACGGAAATTTCAAGTTCCAGCAATACACATACTACAACTAAAATATTATGGTTTACCATAATAGGGTGGTAGCCTTCATATGATGATCCAGGGCAACGGATCATCTTCGGAACTGTTGCAAATTCGAATAACCCCCAATGCTTAGTATCAATACCAGAAATAACAATAAAAACCTTCATAAGAATGCGGAAGAAATTCAAATGCTCCATTTTCACGTAATTTGATATCATGCAGGAGATGAGCTAACTCAGCAAAAGATGCGTTAACCTGAATTAAAAAAAAGGAGAATTTGGTTCATCACTGAAAGGAACATGGAAGGGAAAATTTCGAAAATATGCTACATCGATGAATAAAAAAATTGAGATTCTAGAGATATCAATTTACAGTTTGGTATGTCTATGAAAACTTCAGTCACTGGCAATAAAGTATTATAAGCAGACAATCAGTCAAAAAGGACTAAAATTGTATAACAAGAGTCGGACTTATTCAAGCTTTCTACAACCTACAGATGCTGAAAACAAAATAAAATAAAGGACCAACATTGATTGAGACAATGGAGAAATAAAGCAGATAACATCACACGTGAGAAATTAGGAAGGACAAGCGGTAATCTCACCATCTCAGGCTTGATATCATAGTCATATTGACGTAAGAATGTTATCAGTGATTCTTTGCCAATGGGGAGGCAGTGCCTCTTATTCATCTCTGAATTTTGTTCAGGCAATAAAGTACCCATGGGAACTTCAACATGCAGACAGGTTATTCCCTAAAAAAGAAAACAGTGATCAATACTGTTCACACGGTTAGAAGCAAGAAGAGAGTTTACAAAATTACACTAACCAGTTTCACTTCAATTATTGTTTTGTATTCAGCATTTCCCACAACTAGTTTCTTCTCCGAGCCACAAAGTCTGGTGAGCTTCTTAGCCAGGTTATCATCAATAGCCTCATTAGCTAGGTCAATGGGGGTGGACACCCTCTCGTGCTTTAGGAAAAATTCTAGAGTCTGAGAAAGAAATGCAAAACGCAAATTAAAAAATAAAACTATGAAATATAATGCAAGTGTTGAAATAATGATAGGAAAATTCCAGGGTCTAAGAAAGAAATACAGACGGGAAAATTCACTTTGGATCTCGAGCTCACATGCTCCTGGCTAAATACCAAAATCGAAAACAATAGTAAAGTATTTTCAAAAAAAAATTTTGGTGATGAATATATATAAGTTTTCTACATAGGTGCCAAATTATGTGATGAAATGACATTTGTGTTGATCTGTGTAAAAAAACAAATCAATGGCCAAAATGTGATTAAAAATATCATTTCATCACAAAATTTTGCACGTAAGTAGAAAACTTGTATATATTTATCATCAAATATTTTCAGAATTTTTAAATAGTTTACTATTTATTTTGATTTTTTATTGGGCCACAAGCATGTGAGCTCAGGAGCTGAAACAACCCTCCTAAAAGTTGCTTAAGTCATTGTATGTACAATTCTTTTCAGTGGTGCTCCCAAAGTTTTCATACGTAAATCTAGATATTAGTATTTTGACAACGACCCGTAAATCTTGGTATAAGTATCATGTCACGGCTCATTCATCAACAGCTAGGAAGACGTAACAACTTGGTAGAAATTTGCGCAGCAGTACCAACTTAGGTTTCAGCTTGCGTTAATTGATCTTTCAAGGACCTATTAGAAGATGCCTGACCAGTGAAAACAGAGCACCATGATACCAAAACAGAACATGGTAACGAGGAACGAGTCCAATCCAGGAAAAATGTGGTCCATCAGCTTGATTCCACTTCGAATCAGTTCCATAAAAAGTGTCGTCCAATTAATACAAAATTTATACTAGCTTAGTATAAAATGAGCGACACTTTTTATGGATCGAAAGGAGTATAACAAGTACCGACTAATGAGTTCGCCTTTATATCCGCCCTCTCGTTGCAAGGAAAATTGACATCAAGAATGGTAAATGATTGCAGTCATTTTTTTCAAAGCATTATTCTGACCGAGTTGGCGACAAGAAGAGTAAGGAAATAGGGCAAAAATACTAAGGAAAAGAAAATGGCAGGGTTACTAACAAGGTGTGGTATGTCTGCCCAGAAGTCCTGTAGAAAAACCAGAGATAAATCGGTCAGACAAAGACAAAGATAGACGTCATCAACTAAATTAAAAAACAAGTACCTTCACTGAATTGTTGAGGTAGGCCTCGTCGTCGTCAATTGAGAAAATTGCGATCCACACGCACACGTACACGCACACGCACACGCGCACGCGCACGCACACGCACACACACACACCGCGCTCGCTCGCACGCCAACCCGTGGCCGCGTCCCGAACTGGTTGAAGCTCCGCCACCTAAGAAATTAAAGTTCACGCCAACGGAGGGAGCCACCACTCCGAGATCCACATCGGCCACTAGACCATGCAACCATGCGGATCGACCTGGTTCTAGAGTGTGGGTACAGTACATTATCATTTCAACAAGTATGAGATGCAGATCATTGGCAAGAATGTGAACAACCAATTAATCTTCGTTATTGGTGAAATTTGTTGGATGATGTTAATGAACAAGTTATAACTGCATTGTCACTAGAAAGTCACAAACTGCAAGCAGGGACTTGTGCATCCTGAATGGGCAGCGATAGCCATCTGAACTCGCGTAGTTTAGGCCCATCCTCTGTCAGCTGCAGTCAGCACATACTGTTGGAATAATCTTGTCTTAAATCAGTTTGAGGCTAATTAGGTAGTTTCCTAGCTAGTACGTGTGTGTCCTTGTGTGAGTCCTAGTCCGTGTAGTGCTAGGAATCAAGTACTAGTTCAGAGTTATAGTTAGTTTGTATTAGGCAAGTTTGCTTGGTGTTGAGTTCGTATAGGTCTAGGAGTCAGGTCAAGTCTGCTAGCTAGGTGGCTGCTTTGGTCCTATATATATGTGGTCATATACCGTGAGATATTGTACGATAAAGTAGAAATAAAAAGCAGATTTCGAGGGCGCGACACGCGCCCCTGGCAACAAGTTTTTTGTGCGCGTTTGTTCGTCTAGTTTGATGTGATCGATCCCTGGGCAAAACCCAACACATACACACGGGCTATTAGCAACATTTTGAGCAAGAAAAGCAACATAAGAAAAGGCTCTATGCTTACTACAAACGAACGGTCTACAACAACTTGGTTGAATATTTAGGCGCGAGCATGCCCTCAAGCGGTTCTTGTTCAGGATGGCAGCATCTTTCACAGTCTGAAACCTCGGGCTAAGATTAGATTATTTGTATCCCATGCAGTTTGCCATCAGCCACAGGCGATTACCACTAGGACCTTCCTCTGGAAAACCATCCCGCTAGCTATCGCCGAAAGCACCTAGAAAAGATAAAATTCCATTTCCTAACGTAACATCATCATAGATGCACAAATATCACAACCCTATACAACTAAGACACAGGAAACACTGTTGCTCAAGAAAGCAAAGCCGCGACATGTCTGGTGTGGAAAGAGCGCTAAAGAAGAAGCTGAAAGATAGATTGCTCGGTTTAATGGCCACTGATCGAGCCAAATGGTGGCAGCGATCCCGGATTCAGTGGATAAGAGATGGAGATTCGAACACCAAGTTGTTTCACTTAAGGGCCAATTGTCGACGAAGAAAAACTCACATTCCTATGCTTTGTCTGCGAGGAAGGAAAATTAATGATCATGCTGGAAAGGCTCAAATTCTGTTTGCCCATTTCTCCGGGCTGCTTGGGACGGCGTCTTCATCTGCGCGCATCTTCAACTGGGATTTGTTGCATCATTAGTCACATATCATGCAACATCTAGAGGATGCATTTACCCTTGATGAGCTCAAAGGGGTTGTTGATTCCCTTCATGGTGAGAAAGTTCCAGGCCCCGACGGATTCATAGGAAAGTTCTTTAAGTGATGTTGGTCGATCGTGGGGTGGACGTGCTGCATGCCCCAAATCAATTTCCACTCCCTGTGTGCAGATAACTGGAATTTGCTCAACACTGCCCACATTATGATTACTCCCAAGAAGGATGGGGATGGTGATCCTAGGAACTACAGGCCCATCAGCTTGATGCATAGCATGGCCAAAATTCTTTGCAAGCTATTGGCAATGTGTTTACCCCTAAGTAAACAAATGGGGTCATCTTGTCAGAGTGCTTTTGTCAAAAGGAGGAACATCTAGGATAATTTTCTTTATGTGCAAAATGTGATCAAAGAGGCGCACTCCAAGAAGTCCCTGATAATTTTTCTGAAACTAGATATTGCAAAGGCACTCGATTCGGCGATTTGGAGTTATCTGATGGATATATTGCATAGGTTTGGCTTCGAGACGCGTTGGAGAAACATGGTTTTCGCACTCCTGAGCTCGGCATCCTCAAGAGTGATGTTAAATGGTATTCCCGGGACACCTGTTTTGCATAGGAGGGGGCTGCGCCAGGGAGACCCCCTCTCCCCAATGTTGTTCATTATGTCTATGGAACCATTGCAGCGTCTCCTTGACCTTGCTACCAGCCATGACCTGCTCTCCCCCATAATCGCTAGATTTCGCACGAGTCTTTATGCAGATGGCGCGGCATTGTTTATCAACCCTGTCAAAGATGAAATTTCGGTGGTAAGGGGCACGCCTGAGCAATTTGCACAAGTATCTGGCTTGCATGTCAATCTCTCCAAGTGCGTCGCATATCCTGTCCGTTCCGAGGAGCTTCCTTTTGATGACATCATTGAGGGTTTTGGAGGCAGCTCGGGCACCCTGCCTTGCAACTACCTTGGGCTACCTCTGAGTCACATGAAACATGGGAGGGCTGATCTGATGCCACTAGTTGAAAATTGGGTGGCAAATTAAAAGGGTGGAAGGGATAACTAATCGAGAGAACAGGACGGTTGCGCCTCATTAATTCGGTGCTTTAGCCCTGACATATTTCTTATCCACCGGAAGCACCCATTAATAGTGGGATTCTAAGGGGTATAAGTAATACAAAGAGGGGTAGAGGGAGACCAAAATTAACATGGGAGGAGGTAGTTAAAAGGGACTTGGAAGGTCTAGAATGTACCTAGATATTTGGCTTTTGATAGGGTTGCATGGAAATCAGCAATCCGTGTGCCCGAATCTTGATTTACTCTTTTTTTCTCTTGTCTTTTGTCTTTCTGTTTTTTTATTTTACATTTTCTCAAGTTTCTATGTGGGTTTCATATCTAGCCTATCTCAACTTGCTTGGGACAAAAGGCTTAGTAAATTAGTAAAGTTCATGTTCGGTACCTGGGCCATCAAGAGGCTGGACAGGATCAAGCGGAATGGAATGGAGATGAGGAGGCCCACGGAAACAAATGCTTGGTCAGCAAGAAAAAAATGTGCTCCAACAGAACTGGGAGGTCTCGGCATCAATGAACTGTCCATCTACAGCAGGGCCCTTCGATTGAGGTGGATTTGGTTCCAATGGAGTGAAGAAGAGAGGCCATGGGAAGGTACGAGCACACCCTGTGACTTTTCTGATCCACAACCCCTCTATGCATGTTCCAGAATTGAATTGGGAGAGGCGAAAAAACTCCTTCTCATGCATAAAAAATAAAAAAATTATAGATACGTTTGAGACGTATCAGCATCCCCAACCTTAACTTCTCGTCCTCGAGTAGGTAAGTGATAACCACTTTTTTTTAAGTGACATGCTACCAACATAATCTTGATAAAGATAGTATTGTAATGCACATGAGATGATATAAAGTGATCCAAAACAACTGTCTATTGTAATATTCCTCTTTTCCAAGGGGAACTACTCACGCATCATCCCGGCGGTGGCCATGTCGATGAAGAGGGCTACATGATCAATCTCCCCTCCGGCAGGTTGTCGAGAAGAGTTTCAGAATCCTCTCGAATTAGGGCTGAAGAGGGCGGCGGTTGCGGGAATGTTTGGTGAAAAATAATCACCGCTCTGATCGTTTTAGGGTTAAAGAGATTTTATAGGCGTCGGAGGGAGCCGAGGGCTAGAGGCCGCCCCTGGCCTGTGGGTGGCCCCCGGGGTCGCCCTACGGACTCCGTCTTGTTTCGATATAAAAAATAAATCCCCTAAAATTTCAGCCAATTCCGAGTAATTTTCCTGAAAAGATTTTCTAAAATACAAAATAGCAGAAAACAATAACTGGGACTGGGCATCTTGTTAATAGGTTAGTACAAGAAAATACCTCAAAATCATAGATAATGATGATCAAAATATATAATAATAATATGAAACAAGCATGGAATAATAAAAAATTATAAATACGTTTGAGACGTAACACCTGCTCAGCGGTCTCCGCCTGGATGGCCAACTCCTTCTCCACCTTCACCGTGCGAGTCTTCATATTCTTCACCGGCGGGCCGATGAACTCGACATCCTCCTGCGTCTCAATATCCTGAAAATTTAGCTCATAGCGCGGAAGCCCGAGCCTCCAACAGGCGATGTCGTACGCACGTGGTGATGTCAACATCCGCAAACGTGCCCAGCGAGTAGCGCATGCCGCCGCGCTGCAGCTCGATGGCATAGCGCCTGGACTCGCGCAGCCCCCCCTTGTAGCCATCCTTGATCTTGCACTTCTTCGGTGCCATGGTGGGTCGGCGGCTGGGGCACGGCGAAACGGTGGCGAAGGCGGGGCGGCGCGGCTGGTCGTCAACGGAAGAGGGCGGCGATACGGGGTCAGATTCGAGCTCGTCGGCTGCGGCGGATTTGGCAGCCAGGGAACAGCGATTTGAGCGACGACGGCGGGATTGGGGACGTCAGAGGAAGCACGGTGACCAGAGTGGGTGTATGCGGCGTCGATGACGGATTTGACCGGCGGCGTCGGTGGTAGCAAGATGTGAAGCGACAAGAGAGCAGCGGGAGGGGAATGAAGCTTCCCCACGGCTGTTATGCTGCGTGCGGTGTGTGGGTTTTTCGGAACTGGCATAGGTGATGTATATTTACATCACCGAAGCTAAAATATACATCGCCCCCTAAATTTTCTTTTGGGCAAACTTTGCATCACCCGGTTGCTGTTGGAGAGCCTTTTTTTGTCCCTAGTGATGTAAAAAGCAGTTATGTCCTATTTTACATCCCCTTGAAGATACTCTAATTAATTAATTAACCCGGTTCTTTTAGGAGTTTCTCCAGAAAACTTCCCTCCCCCATTAATGGATCTAGTGGGGGTGTGTGGACCAGTCCCTCGGCCTGTAATTTTTTACAAGATCCGTGGCATGATAGGCAGGTACACAACTTGTCGGTGCCAAATCATCAAATCAGTGTTATACTGCCCCCGGTTACTATAGATGAAGCTCCACACGTTCTCCAGGACCATAAATAGGTACGTATTTTCGAAATACGGCGGCAAAAATATGCCTCGTTGACAAGTATGTCGACCAGCGATGCATTCTACTCCTTCCACAAAACTCCCGCATGAACCACGACGCGATATTCTCTAGGTTTTCCTTCCTTATCCTCACGGCTCCAGATTTCTCCTACATGGCGGCGTGGTGGAGAGAGATAGGAGACTCACCTGCACAGGGGGGGCGTCACCGCCGAGGTCGAATTAGATGGCCCTTGCCGGCGTCGAGGCCTCGGCATCGTGTGAGGGAGAGAAGGGTGCGACTTGCGGTGCGGGAACCCTATATCCCGCGTAACGCGGAGGTTACGACGCGCCGCGCACCCGTCCGCGGAGAAATGAGCCGGCCCATTAAAAGCTTCACTCGTGAGTTTTTCTGTTCTTTTTTCTGTTTCTTTTTCTTTTTTGTTTTTTTTGTCTTTGTATTTCCTTTTCTGTTTTTTAGTTTTTTCTTTCTTTTTATGTTTATTTTCTATTTTCTTTTTTGTCTTTCGTATCTTTATTTTGTATTTTTAGTTTTATATTAAAAAAATATTTATGTTGTGGATAAAATAAGTAGTTTTTTATTTTAAATAATATAAATATTAAAAAACAGTAATATTAAAATGTTTATACTTAAAAAATCGTTCAAATATGATAAATATTTTTATGAAATCGTTCAAACAACATAAAGTTCATATTTGAGAATTCTTTCAAATAACATAATTGTTCATGTTTTAAAAATCTTTCAAATAAGATAAATGTTTTATTAAAAATTCGTTCAAATAACATAATTGTTCACAAATAAGATAAATATTTCATTGAAAATTTGTTCAAATAACATAATTGTTCATGTTTTGAAAATCGTTCAAATAAGTATTTTATTAAAAATTCGTTCAAATAACATAATTGTTCATGTTTTGAAAATCGTTCAACTAAGATGAATGTTTTATTGAAAATTCGTTCAAATAACATAATTGTTCACAAATAAGATAAATGTTTTATTGAAAATTCATTCAAATAATATAATTGTTCATGTTTTGAAAAATCATTCAAATAAGGTAATGTTTTATTGGAAATTCGTTCAAATAACATAATTGTTCATGTTTTGAAAATCGTTCAAATAAGATAATGTTTTATTAAAAATTCGTTCAAATAACATAATTGTTCATGTTTTGAAAATCGTTCAAATAAGATAATGTTTTATTAAAAATTCGTTCAAACAACATAATTTTTCATGTTTTGAAAATCGTTCAAATAACATAATTTTTCATGTTTGAAAATTGCTCAAATAAAATAAATATATTATTTTCTAGAAAAATATAAATATATTTTTAGTACAATGATTTTTTTTCACAAATGTAAACACATTTTCTTCTTAGTATAAAAAAGAAAAAAGAAAATAAAACCGAAAATAAAAAAGAAAAAATGAAGCGTACCTATGCAGTTTGGGCCGGCCCATTTCGCGCGCAGTGGGTGCGCGGAGCTATGCAATCTCCGCGTAAGGCGGAGTATAGAGGCCCCCCTTGCGGTGGCCGGTGGACTCTCCGACTCACGTTGTATTTTGGACTCTTGGGCCGGCCCCGGCCGAAGGGCCTGTTCCCTTTTTATTTCCTGACGATGAGCTCGTTTCAGGGTGGTGCGGTGCTTTTTACCGCCTTCAGCGGCAAAACGTTGTTTCGCCGCGCACCCCGCGCGCTTGGGCTGCTCTGCTGGGCCGCGGCCCATCAAGGCATAAGGTAGGTATTTTCGTTTTTTCTCATTTCTGTTTTTTCTTTCTTTTTTCTGTTTCTAAAATCTAAATATTTTTTAAAACTGAACATTTTCAAAAATAAACATTTTTAAACATGAACATTTTCAAAAATTAAACATTTTTTTTATTTTGAACACTTTTTAAAAAATAAAAATTATAATTATTTATTTCCAGAATCTACTTTTTAATTTAAAATAATTTTCAAATATGAGTTTTTGATCTGAACATTTTTTGAATTTGAACATTTTCAAATCTGAAATTTTTTCAAATTTGAAGATTTTTTAAATATGAATGTTTTTTTAAATGAATATTTTCAAAAGCATATACAATTTTTAAATGTTTTTTAAACTTAAAGAATTTTCAGGATTTGAACATTCGTAATCTGAACAGTTTTTGAATTTGAACATTTTTAAAATCTGAACATTTATTAAAATGAATATTTTCAAAAGTATATACAATTTATTAAAAGTTTCGAAATCAAAATAATTTTTGAATTTGAAACCTTTTCAAATCTGAATAGTTTTTGAATTTGAACATTTTCAAATCTGAACAGTTTTTGAATTTGAACATTTTCACATCTGAACAATTTTTAAATTTGAACATTTTCAAATCTGAACAGTTTTTCAATCTGAACATTTAAAAAAATGAGTATTTTCAAATCATGTTTAATTTTTGCAATTAAAAATAAAAACAAAAAATAATAATAAAAAAGAAACGAAAATAAAAAGAAACAAAAAATGACGAAAATAAAAAGAAACCAAAATAGAATAAAAAATGAAATTAAACTTGAACATTTTTAAAATTTGAACAATTTTTATTTTTGAACATTTTTATTTTAAACAAGTTTTAAAAAAACATTTTTAGAATTTAAATATTTTCAAAATGTATTTTTTAATTTAAAAAATTTCTGGATATGAAAAGTTTTTGAATTTGAATATTTTCAAATCTGAACAGTTATTGAATTTGAACATTTTTAAAATCTGAACAGTTTTTTCAAAAAGTATTTTAAAAATCATATACAATTTTTAAAAAATGAATATTTTTAAAACTTGAACATTTAAAAAATTGAATATTTTTTAGTTTTGATCATTTCCAAAATCTAAAGAATTTTTAGTTTTAAACATTTCCAAAAATATTTTCGAAATCATATGAAAGTAAAAAAAGCAAACGAAAAAGAAATATAAAAAACAGAGAAGAAAACAGAAAAGAAAAAGGAACGAAAAGAAAAGAAAAGAAAAAAAGAATGGAAAAAAGAAAATCATCAATGGGCCAGCCCGAAAAAAAAAGCAGAAAAGAAAAACCATAAGTGGGCCGGCCCGTTGCGGCCCACTTAGTTTTGCCGCAACGGGCGGCAAATAGGAATTGGCTTTCAGGGTACCCGCGCCCGCCAGTCAAGCCAAACTTTTAGGCGCGAGACGAAAATATTCTGGGTTGCGCGGGCCCAAACTTTTCCCAAACCCTAGCAAAACCCTATCGGCATTTCCTCTCCCCAATCGAGACTCGAGAGTTCGAGACCCACGCACCTCGCATCCACACCGCCGCCGCCGTCGTCGCCTGCCTTTCCCTGTCCCGCCGCCAGTGCCAGGAACCCAGTCACCGCCGTCTCCTTGCAGGGAAGGGTCTTCCGCGCCTTCTCAGATTCACCGCGATTTTGCTCAGGTGTGTGTTTCTGCTCTTCTTCTTCTTCTTCTTCCCCACAGGCCACAGCTCAATATCAGATCTCGCTTGGTAATGCTGCTGCCTAATTACCTAGTATTTTAGTTTTGTTTCGTCGCCTCTAGATAGGAAGAATTTCTCGAGTTTTTTTTTTTGCTGGGTGCGTAAGTGCATTTCCGTGCCGCGTAGTGTTCTACTTCTAATTTTGTCCTGATTTGTGTACATAGGATCCAGGCTTCTGTTATAGCTAGCTTCTATACAGAGTTAGATTGCATAATATCTAAAATCACAATTTCACCTAATAAACTGATGGCGTGATGAGTTGTTTCTTGGTTGTTTTTAATTATAATCTATTTGATGGAAATAATCGGAAGAGCCGCTCGCACGTGTTGTGTTTGGGAAGTCGGAGATTAGCTTTGTACTAGTCCGAGATAAGCTTAGAGTTTCTGTTAGATTGCCGAATTGGTGGTTGAGCCTGACGAGATAGTTCTGTGCGTCTGGTTTTGTTTCAGTTCATGAAGTACCCATGATAAGCTAAGATTCGAGTCTTGCGTTGTTACAGAATTAGAGGTCGTAGATTAGTTGAGTTCTAATTAGGCATATTAATGTTATTTCAATTAGGTAGCACTGGATAGAAAAAATTGTTTCATGCTTTAAGAATGTGAGCTCCTACAGTTCTCTCTGTATTATTGCTATCTTTCTATGCTCTCCTTAACATCCATGCCTATTGTGGGCGGTGTTCAGATGTTGACATATGCATTGCAACCAGATTGCACAATGGTGGTTTGATTGACTTACTATATCTCCGCAAACTGCTTTTTCAAAAGAGAAAAACTGGTTTTAGATCGCTGTCAGTAGACAATTGTTTACGTGCTATTGGTAAGCATTATATGCTTAAAAGATCCAACATTATGTTTGTCAACATATTTCATTATACAAGCATGTACAAGGGGCTTTTAACCTTTTTTTTCTGCACTTTCTGGTCTGGATAGGTGCGGCATACTGGAGATCCTTTTTCATGACATTTTTTTTTTGGGAGCCTTGCATACTGACATTTTCTACTCTTGTTGGTTTGCAGCCAATATTGTTAGCTTGTAGTTAACTTGCTAGTAAAGCTGTGAGCCTCAGAAATCCAAATATTGTTCACTTACCTGGAGCAGTCATAGAGCCCAAGCCTTCCTTCTTCGGGGTAAGCCTTCTTGTTTCTCTCAGATAATCGTGTTCGCTGCTCTCGTGTCTTTGAACTGGTTGCTGTGTGATATATATGGTGTTTATTGTTCTACTTGTGTGACTTATGCATGGTACTTCCTTTAATTAATGCTAACACGAATCACACCTAAATTCAGGTACTTCCAAAATTTAATATTAAGGGTGCGTCATGGATAAAACATAGTTGTATCAGGTGCTTCTGTCGGCAAAGCTCTACCTTACTTTGGTGTTTGCATCAGCTAATTAGGGCATGTCAACCTTATTTTAGCTGGTTGTAATGATATTTTATTCTTCTAGTGCATGGTGATAGAATATCATGGTAGTACACCTAATATATTGTCTGGGACCTCCCATGTTTTTCATTTTCTCGAGTAAATTCGGGACCTGCCATGGATTTCATGGATGTGTGATTTAATGCTTGCTTTTCTTTTCCTTCTTGCAATCTCATACTTTATGCTGTAAATTTTCTTTTAAGGGGAACTGTTGCAGTGACATTTGCGCTATGCTTTCAGTTTTCCGACTAGTTCAACATGTCCCTAGAAGAGCAACGAGGTTGGATGTACAGTGGGTGGAACGAAGAGGGGCCCCATTCTGCGGAGTGGGTGCGCAACACAGATGCATTTCTCGATCGTGCTTTTCAGATAATGCCTAACGCCAACCAGGTTGGTGTGAAGTGCCCATGTGCAGACTGCTGCAATAGAATTATGCAGAAGCAACCGATGGTCAGATCCCACCTTTTTGAACGGGGTTTCATGCTGGAGTATACTAGATGGACTGAACATGGAGAGCCTCCTGTGGTTAGTTCGAGCAGAACAGAGGAAAAGCCAACAGCAGATGATAAAGATTTACAGAATAAGCTAATTGCTGCTGAGGAGCCCCTTCATAGTCGAACTGAAGTCTCACGTCTGAGAGCTGTTAAACAATGGATGGAACTCAAATCAAAGTACAATATGCCAGATGAAGCTGTTAATGCCTTCCTGGATATAATTTGTGATGTGTTGCCTGAGGGACATACAATGCCTGCAAACGTGCATGAGTGCAAGAATATGTTGAGTGACCTTAAAATGCCAACTTCGATGGCTGATAAGTGCATCAACAATTGCATGGTGTTCGACAAGAAGAATGCGAGTAAAGACAAGTGCGATATTTGCGGAGAAAGTCGGTATGAAGTCAAAGACAAGGGGAAGGTCATTGAGGGGGAGAGCTCGAAGACAAAACAGACAAAGCGCAGTCGTATGCGCCGAAAGTGATGCGGTACGCCTGCTGACTATACTGCTTCTACCTATGATATTTACTGTTCAAGTATCTAACAGTATCGTTTTGCAGCCGGGTGGCTGAAGCCTGAAGGAGTGTCTGCTTGCAACTGATCCTGGTGCTGGAGATTTCCATCGAACCACACTTACTGTTGAATTCTCCCGTAGTACTATGTTGAGTGTCGTGTACTTTTGTTGATCAACTCGGTGTGAATGGATCGGGAGCTCTCAAGTCTCAAGTGCTAGTTAACATATCGGTGATGTCTGAGCTCCAGGTTACTATTTAGAGACACCTAACATGATGCTTTTGATGATGTATGAGCTCTTAAGTGCTAGTTAACGCATTTGATGATGTATGAGCTCTTAAGTGCTAGTTAACGCATTTGATGAATACTCTTCAATTACTAAGGGATTTAACGTGTTCAGTGTGTATCCATGTTACACGTATGTGTTCCCCCAGCTCCACTTATTTTCTCCTCTTGTACTGTTGTTACAAGCCGGCTACTCGGCTGTACATGACGACTTGACCGGCAGGCGTGCATGCCAGCCTGCGGCGGCACGGTGAGCTGCCCCTTTCCGCGGTAGCACGGCAAGCAAGCCCTGGGAGGCTTTGACGCGGCGGGCACAAGCGATGGAGTGGGGATTTTTTTCGGAGAAGAGACAGCGGAGAAAGTAGTATGGCAAGGTGTCAAGTATTCCATTTAAGCCCCATCATATACCTAAAAAGAAGTCTCACGTTAAGTTCATTTGAAAATTTCTGGTGCAAATTTTTGCTAAAAAATTACACTAGAAATCTTTAAATGAATTATAAGTGGGACTTAGGGGGTATCCCACTTGCATCTTTATAATATGAGCTGTTATTATTGTTTGACTGGCAAGTGGGTCAAGTTTGATGTGGGAGTAGACACCAGATAATTCCCTGATTGGTCCCAAACTTCGGGCCGGCTTGAAGCCAAACGGGCACTCTGCGGACAAATTGTCTTTTTGGGTTGTCGTTGATGTCTATTTTTTACCACCCGAATAAAACAAACAGATTTGAACGGTTTGGGGATGTTGTTGGAGTTTCCCTTCTCTTCCTAACTACTCCCTCCGTTCCACAATATAAAATGTTTTAGCATTTCATTTTTCATCCGTATCTAGACATGTTTTAGTATAAGATTCACTTGAACCTTACAATAAAATATGCTTAGATACGGATGGAAAGAGAAATGCTAAAACATCTTATATTATGGAACGGAGGGAGTAATATACAAGAAGCTAACAACATACAAGTGTCACTGTTGCCATATCCAGTCAAAGACTAGACATGAGTTTTCACGTTGGAGAGCGGGTCTGAACAAATTTCATGCAATACCTTTAGCAAGGACCCCATAGTCTATCTGGTGTAGATAGAAAAAGAGTTGTTGGTTTTGCAAAACAGGATATCCTTTTATTAGGAAGTTCATTGTACCGTACAGAATTCTCCTCTTTCTCAGTATGATCTCTAACATCATATCTATTCCCTTTATCAATTTTCCTATCCTACCTAGATCCATGAATTTCTCTATCAATTCCATTACCTTATCCTTACTCATGATGTTCCTACATTTGATCATAAAATGAGCTAGGAGTTGTTGACACGCGGCTGGCCTTCATGCTGAGTCTTCCTCCGCCACCAACTTGACGTCGTCGTAATAAATCTTAACCAAACCTCCATGCTCACTAGTACTTTGACGTCACTATAGGTAGGTCTCTGTGGTTTGTGAGTTCGGAAGACGACCTCGGTTCACACGTGAAAGTGCTTCGAAAGCTAGTCTAGGGGCATTCCAACATCCAAAACGAAGCATGTCAAGCCAACCTAAATTCTAAACCCTAAAATGTGCCCCTATGAGCTTGTTGATGGGCGACGACGAGAGTTACATGCACCACCGAAACTCACGTTAAGGGCCTCTCCGACACACCTATGTCATCCTCACCATCGCCGATAAACAACAGACTTGGGAAAAGAGGGACCCCTTGAATAATCTTTTCCGATGACTAGCTGCAATCGCGACCACACATCAATCCCAATCTATAGGTCGGAACGGCATGAAGCCGCAATATCCTGCCTCAAATCGGGGCACAGCCGACTGCGAGTCACCGTTGCGTCCATGGCTGACTCTTCCTCCTTCGATCCTCTTGCCGCCGTCGCACCTCTCGCTGCATCTGCCGTTGTTTAGATCCGCGTGCGGCTGCTGATCCACCCTTGCAGCCGTCGCATCCACGCCACCACCAAAAATGTCTCAGACCAGGCTGGCGTCATGATTTCTGAGCTTCACCGAGAGCAAAGTCATCTAGGACCGCACGTTGCGCTAGGACAGAGGTCCCCGCCGCATGTACAATGGTTGATAAGATAGTCTTAGCTTATACCCATATCAAGTAATCTAGATATGTTAAGAAAATATGATGAACAATTGGCTATTTCTTAGCCTCATCTCTAATAACCAGATATCACTAAGTTTATTATGAGACATATATTCTATTAGAAGATCATCTCATAAGTCTTAACTAAGAGAATACAAGATTTTTTTTTTTAATTTCCCTCTCCTCCACCTCAGCAGCAAGCCATCCTACATGGCAACACTAAGAATCTAAGAGCATCTCCACCGGGGTGGGGGGGTCGCAATAGGGCCCCGGACAGAAAAACAGGCCACACCGGGGGTCCTAAAGGGCTTGTCCGCCCAAAATTCTTTCCGGCACCGCGAACCCAGCCCCTAAAGTTAGAGGCTTCCTTCGCGGTGCCGGACACTATCCGACATGCTGTGGCTGGCCCACAAGTCAGTCAAACAACCAACATATCTCACATTTTTTCCTCGCTCCTGGTGACGCCGCACATCACATGAGCTAGCTAATAACCAAGCAGGCAAGCTGCTGGATCGATGCGGCCGGCCACACAGTGAGCTAGCTAATAATCAAGCAGGCAAGCTGCTGGATCGATGCGGCCGACCACAATGAGCTAGCTAATAACCAAGCAAGCAAACTGCTGGATCGATGCGGCCGGCCACACAGTGAGCTAGCTAATAACCAAGCAGGCAAGCTGCTGGATCATGCGGCCTGCCACAATGAGCTAGCTGGAAACGATGACGTCGTCCCTAAGGCGCACGAGGTTGGCCTCGAGCTCGGCGACGGTCGTCCTCGGCCACCACCGTCACCTGCTCCGGTTCGTCGTCCGCCGCTCCGGTCCGTCGTCCTCGGCCACCATGCTGTCCTCGTCGCACATAAGGTGTTTGTGTTAATGTTTGGATGAAAATAGAGAAGTTGTCCGCTTTGTTTAGGGGGCACCGGTGTGGGCACTACTTTTATTTTGACCGGACAAGCGTCCGGCACCCCCTAAAAGAGCCTCCAATGGAGGTGTGCCCGACACAATTTAGGCACTCTCGGTGGAGACGCTCTAAGTGGAGAAAAACAGATCGTGCAAAAAAAAAGCCTCATTGTGGAGAAGAGGAAGGAAGATTTTCAAATAAAAAAAAGAAGAAGGAAGGAAAGCACGCGCGGGTGACCGGACGATGGAACGACGCGATCGTCCGGATGAACATTATCCTTTCTTTCCCTACTATAAAACCCCTATAACTCGCATTCACGCCACCGTCGCTACCTAGGGCATAGCCGCAACCACGTCCGCCGACCACCGCGAGTCTGCAGTCTGCACACTTCGCCACCTCTCCTTGCCAAGAACCTAGTTAACGCCCTCCTCCTACACCCTTCCACCGGGTTCAGGCAGCGATTTTGTTCAGGTTCTTTTTTTCTTCCTCACAGATCAATCCCAATTATCGTTTGCCTAGTATTTTAGTTTTGGATCTAACTCTAGATAGGAAGTATTTATCTTAGGCTACGTGGGGAATTTAGCCAGTTAGGATCTTCCAAAACCTAGGGCTAAAAGGAGCTAGGTTGAGTAGAAGAGAGGTGAGGATTCATTTTTTGCAGATCCGAAGCTTGGGGCCATGCCGATATGAATCCAAAACTACACAAATAACTACCAAACGTGCTAGTAATTTGGCCTAGGGTTGTAGCCTTAACTGCCCATGCCTATATCCGCCCCTGGGTTGTGCCACGGGTGATTCCTATCGAGTTGGTGGTTGAGCCTGCCTGACTAGATATAGTTCTGTGTGTCTGATTATGTTTCAGTTCATGAATTTACCCATGTCGAGTTTAGCTCTGAGTCTTGCATTGTTAGAGGAGTTGAGTATATTGATGTTATTTCGATATGGTAGCATTGGGCATACAATGTGCTGTAGATTTTCTTCCGAAGGAATTGTTACCCTGACATGCATGTGCAATCTGCTTTCAGTTATCCGACGAATTCAACATGTCAGAGCCTCCTCACGGTACACTGGAGTTCAAGCCAGCAGCTGAATCTGAAGGAAACGAGCCAACAGCAGATGCTAATAATGATCTTCAGAACAAGCTTATTGCTGCCGAGGAGCCCCTCCACAGCAGAACTGAACTCTCACGTCTATCTTTTGTTAAGCAAATGATGGAACTACAAGCACGGCACAACTGGACGGATGGATCCATCGACGCCGTCCTGGCTCTCGTGCGTTATGCCGCCCCAGAGGGTCACAAAGTGCCTGCAAACGTGCACGAGTGCCAGAATTTGCTGAGTGACCTTAAAATACCAAGTTTCAAGACCCATGGGGAGAGCTCGAAGAAAAAACGGAGTCGTGACCGTGTGCGTCGAAACTGATCTTTAATTACTTTTCTCCATCGAGTAAAGATCGATGTTTACTGTTGAATTCTCCCGTAGTACTATGTTGAGTGTCGTACTTTGTTGATCAACTCGGTGTGAGCTCTCAAGTGCTAGTTAACACATTTGATGAATTCATTACTCAGCGATTTCACGTGTTCAGTATGTATCCATGTTACACGTATCTGTCCCTCCAGCTCCACTTCTTTCTGCCGTTTCTTCTTCTCTGAATGCCTGCCTACCTACGAAGGAATGGACACAGCCACACACCACCCCCAAAAAAGAACTTCCAACGGCTCACTTTGGAGCTGCTGCACCAGTAGTATGGATGCTAGGCCAACTCACTTTGCTAAGCCTCACATATCTCCTTACATCTAGACGGAGCAAGACGTAGAGGACGACGCGGTACCCGACCGCCATCAGGAGCAGAACGAGGAGGTTCGCCCACTTGGCGCCCGTTGACGACGACGAGATGTCGTACGAGCCTTGGACGGCCTGCACGCCAGGGATCGTCCTCGTGGCGCCGACCGCGAACGACGTGCCGACGCACTCGTTCTCGACCAAGCCCTGGAAGCATTGCTCGTTAGCATGCCAGATCGTGCCGACGACGGTCGACCCAAGATGAACATAAGCTACTTACCTGGACGGCGTATGTGTGGAGCGAGATGTAGGACAATGGGTAGTTCCACACGGGAGAAGGCATCGCTTCTCGGATCCGGAAATATCCAGCCACCAGCATCATGATGACCTGCATTAGCTAGCCATGGTTATGTCTATCGTTCGATATTTCCGCCTACTTGAGAGAAGACTGGGATGGGATCATGGGAACTTACATATAAGCAAATGAGGGTTAAGGTGCACTTATAAGTTTCAAGCCAGATGTACGCGACAATCATCATAAGTGCTTCATTCGCCAGCACGCACATGAAGATGGTGATTATGAAGTACATTACGAAGTTGAACTCGTTCCTGAGGCCTATCAGAAAGTAGAAAACCAACGACGACGAGATGGACAGCAGAAATAGGAACGGGATGCTGGATAGGAAGTGGCCTAGTAGGAAAACCAATGTCCCAGAAAGCTGATTTGCATTCTCATGGGAATATATCTGCACAGGAGGAAACAATATGTTAGTATATTTATGCATGGTACTTGATAATTTGATATGATTTTGGTGCTTATTGTTTTTTGCAACAACATATTTTACACTGAATTCGAATACATCATTCAGCGATAAAATATAACTGCATTGGTGAAAAAAATAAAAACTATTAGGAAGGAAATGGCCATAATGTTGCAATTCAATTTTAAAGATAAAAACCTGACCTTTATCTCATCGATATGAGCAGGTACTCCACAAACACTTAGAAGGATGACAAATGAAACATACACAAATATTGCAGAAACCCGAACCTGTCAAAACAAAGTGACCTCTAAGCATCAAGTGAGAGATTCAGTAAATTTACTAAAAAAATAAAAACATCCAGTAAGTTGAAACGTAATAATGCGCAGTGGTACTAACCCCTACAGATGATAACGAATGGCCAATGTCTTTTTTTTAGACGGAAGGCAGCGAGCGCTGCTTCAATTATTTAAGGCGAATCCGGAACAAATGCCGGTAGAAAGTTACAAGGATCAGGAAAAAACTGAAAACTGAAACTGCACAGGAACACTATCTACAGCTTACAGAACTATATAGGTTTACAGAACTATAGGTGAGAAGACGAGGGTGCAGCTGCTTTGCAAGCACCACAAGACTTAGTAATCTACTCTCCTGCCAGCCACACCTTGCCTAGCACTCCAGCAGATTGCCAAGTATACAATTCCTCCACAATCTTGTCAGCAAGAGCGGATGCTGCACGCGCCTTGCTGTTGAAAATCCTGTTATTTCTTTCTTTCCAAAGCCACCACCAACATAGCAAAGCAACGGAACGCCATCTCTTCACCATCTTTGCCGTTGGCACCAAATGAGGAATCGAGCTCCACCATTCCTGTAGGTCGTTTGTTGCCACTCCTGGCACTGCAGCATATACAATAGAAGTCTGCTCCAGAAGTATTTCAAGTCTCTTGACATGATTAGCAACGAGCTCCAAGTGAGAATCCCAACTCTTGCTGCATCACTGGCTCTGCCTTTACTTTCCAAGTAAGGACCTTCCTGCATCAAAACATGTAGGAAAAACATATGAGAGGGGCTTGACCGATGTAAAACCATGCTTGTGCAGTGACATGTATAGCATGGATGGCTCAAATATTATTCAAGGGTGTAGAACAGTACTACCTTCTCAGTCAATTTTGCAATCATTGATTCAACAGATGCAGATTCAGCCGATGATTTGTATGTTGCTTCTAATGTTCTGATTGCCACAGCAGTGTCCATGCTCACTGATGAGAAATCCCCTTGATCATCCTGTTAATAACTAAAAAGGTTTTTATCTCTTACAACAAAGGTACATTTCTCCATTCGAGTTGGCTAAAAAGACTGAAGAAAAAAAAATTATGTCAGAACAAAATCAAAAGATACCTGCAAATGTTTGCACATGGCTATGATTCTGTCGAAGTCGGTATTGATTGCCCGCAAGAAGTGGTCAGATGGACTTTGCATGATTGGACATGGAAAACCAGCATTTGAGAAGTGCTACAATAGAAAAAGGCCAGGTAAGAGAGTACAGAAAGCCATACAATGAGATACGGAAAACAGGGTCATCTACACATGACAATTGAACATGAGAGCTGTAGAATAAGGATCATACAAGAAAGTAGAAACTGTTCTCCTTAATATATAGTTTTTTAAAGGAACATATTGTGTCAATCTTACTTTGTGCAGGCTTATTAGTTCGTATCAATGCAACTTGGACATAGAAGTCAGAGATTCAGTGAAACTAAGCATATAGCATCTCACTCTATTAACATCTCATGTAATCTGAAAGAAGCTTAGATGACCCTTGCATGTAACTACAACGTTTCAGGAAGTTAATTCTGTCCATGTAACTGGATGCCATCGTTTCACTTAAGTGATAAATTAAAAATTAATACGAGACAGAAAAACTTATTCACCTGCAGGCAGGCCAATGTTTCGCCGAAAAAGAGGGTATTCCCATTTGAAAGCAAGCAAATCCGGTCGAAAAGTCCAAATACTTCGGTGCTGCTTTGATACATTGTGAAGATGACTGTGCACCCTGTGCTTGCAAGTTTCTTCAGTGTTACCATCAAGAGGAGTGCAGAAACACTGCATCAAAAGAAGCCACATAAATGCAAGTGCTCTTTAATCTGCAGGTATACTATACTATGCGAAAAAACTTATGACAAGAGTGCACTGATGCCATATTAACGCCCATAATGTGCGAAACATGGTACTCTAATGCTTAGTAGACCAAAAAAAGCTTAAACAGACGCTTTTCCTCACTAGCAGACACATAAGCAACGGGTACTATTTTTTCATAAGAATCCAAAGAGGTAAATATAACTAGAGTTTTCCAATAGGGAGGAGAAACAAACCTGTCAAGGTGATAGAGAGGCTCATCGATAAACAAAACATGTGGCCTCATCACAAGCTCTCTCGCAATGCTGACCCGCCGCCTCTCACCAGTCGGAAGCCTCTTCGCGAAACAGTGCCCACCAATGAGTTTGTCGGCGTAGTCACCCAATGACATGGCCGCAATTGCATCGTCCACGACAGGCTTCTTCGAAGAGAAGACGTCAGGAAGCTGCAAGAGCGCCGAGTAGTACAGCATCTCCCGTACTGTGAGAGACTCGATTAGCACATCGCCCCGATCAACATACCCCTACAAAATGCTCCAGCAACTGGACATAAACAATCTATTGGTCTGCAGCGGTAACATCAGTTTTCACCAATGTAAACATATGAAAAACTGATGGAATGGTGGGCGAATGGAGCGAGATAGATAGCTAGGTAGCAGCAATTGATCATACTTCCTCCGTCCCGAAAAGGATATCATAGATTTGTCCAAATTTGAATGTACTACATACATTCAAATTTGGACAAATCTATGACATTCTTTTCGGGACGGAGAGAGTAGGTAATTCAGGTATTTGGCATCACATGATCGAAACCATCACTGACAAAAAGTGATATGTACTGTATGTGCTAGAGCTAATGACCACCAAGCAATGACGCATTAGTTCAGACTTCAGAGTAGTCTCGAGGAAGAGCTTACATATGATCCATATGGTAAGGGTGACTTGACGCCATTGACGAAAACCTCACCATACATCCGCTCGGCGCCGCGCAGCCTCCCTGAGTGAGCGAGTGAGAGCCTTGATATTCAGTAACAAAAGCTCGAGCTGAATGAATCAATACGAGAGGGGAGCAAGAGGTGGTGGGTAACCTGCAATGGCTCTGAGGAGGGTGGATTTGCCGGAGCGGGCGGGGCCCATGACGACGGTGAGCGTCCCGGGCAGCGCGTAGCCGCTGGAGCCCCTGCCGGTGCGGCCGGAGCGCCCGCCGTCCCGGACGGAGACGGTAAGCTCCTTCCAGACGAGGGCGGCGCCGGCCACCTTCCTCTCCCTGAAGGCGGAAGCGGCGGGCTCGGGGAGGAGGGAGGGGGACGGGGACGGGTAGGCGCTGCTGGCGAGGGAGGCGGAGGCGAGGGTGTGGGGGCCGGCGGCGATGATATCGTCCCCCCAGTCCGGAGAGTCCTCGAAGGAGATGTGCCGGCCGGGCCTGGGGAAGTAGTACCTGCGCCCGGCGGCGGAGGGGCTGCCCGCGGAGGATGGGGAGCTGCGGTACTGGTCTGACGACGACGCCGCCTCCATTGCCGCGCAAACAAACGATCAGTCGGCTCCCGGCCGACGAGAGAGAGAGCTCCGCTCTGCTCTGGTCTCTACTCTCTAGGACACCGGCGCCATTGCCGCTTTGGCTTTCCGCCTTTGGAGGTTTCTTTTCTTTGTGTAAAGAAAAAATAAACTTGAGCGTTCGGAGCTGCTTTAATGGAGTGCTGCTGCTGCTCTCCTCGGAAGTGGAAGGTGCTGAACCGCAGGTCCGCAGAGAAGGAGTACTGCAGCCGTGCAGCGTCGTCACGAGAAACCAGGAAGACGACGGACACACTGGCGTAACACAAAAACAATTAAGAAGACACCTCATCCTGATTGGGTCATAGGATGGGCCGAAGGACTGGAGTTCCTCGCGCGCGCCCTTCACCCAAAGCGAAGAATTTACCTCCAAAAAATAGACAGACAGCGGGAGGGTGGCAAAAAGAGAAAGGATCAAACAAACGAATCATTTTTTTTCATCACTCCCTTCCTTCGGACTCAAGCTAGAGTGATTTCAGCTCCTGCAGCTACTACTGTCAACATAGCAATTCTTCTTGCGAATGACTTTGCCTGTACTGGTTACTTGTAACCGCTACTACTGTAATATTTTCATCACAGAAGAATACTACGGAGCAGGGTTTTCATCATAGAAGGGTGCTGGGTAGGTGATTCAAGTTTCCTCCTCACTCTGCTCCCATGACGCCAAGCATTTGATTTTCAAGGACACAGCTCGCATTGATGCTGCCTTCATCAGTTTCATTTCAACATTGAGCGCTTTGCTCTGTAATCTGTGTTGCCCAATCTCGTCAGATACTATCATGTTCCAGGTCACGTGTGCTCGAACAACAAGACAACCCATGAGACTGAAAGGAATGCTTAAGACTGAAAGGTCAAAGTGTGTCGTTTGGCACTTTGATGGTCTATCAAAGAGGATGGTGAGCTGGACCTGCTTTCTTTACCATTAGCAGTACAGAGCTAGCAGCACTGACACCGTGAACTGCCAAGCTATCAGCATTGGCTAGCCCAGCTCCAAACAGAAGCTGGATGTAGCCAGACCCACGGATCTACCCATGGTCACTCGTCAGTACTCAGTAGTCATTCAAACTTAACTGCAGTCAGATCAAAGACTCATATGCAACCAGTGGTAAGTGGCAAGTATCCATTGAATGTTTCACAAAAGAATGCAAAAATATGTACTCCCTCTGTTTCATAATTCTTGTTGTGGTTTTAGTTCAATTTTATCAGTTTTAATTCAAATTTGAACTAAAATCACAACAAAAGTTATGGAACGGAGTTAGTACTTGGTTGCAGGGAACTGCATTATCAGTATGTACCATAAGTATGCCTCGATTATTTTTTTTTTACTTACATCGGCAAAAAGGATGCCACTGAAACTCTGTAATATTGCATTTAGCCTCGAAATATATGATATTTTATTGTATGAGATGAATTTGAGGTGCTCTGGTTTCCTGTTTTTCTCAACTTGGAAGTTGGAACTATCCTTGCAATGGTGGGAACTAGTACCAAATGCCAAAAACTCAATTCGGAAGTAACATTTTGCATACGCTGTGGGTAGCCTGCATTGTTAAATCAAAGCTACAAAAATTACCCATAAAAACCAACATAGCTTGAGGTGTGACCGGGTGGGATGGCCTGTAGGAAGGGTGTTGTTACCAGGATTCAGACATCTGACCATTAGGAAAAACAACAGCTCTGAGTTGGATGTGCCGGGATCAACGGTTAACTGGGAACCAAAATAATCCTCTGAGACTGCCTTTTCCTTCATGCTTTCAGAGAGAGGGCTTTGTTCATACCCAAAACATGCTTATCGGGACTGACGGAAGAGTTAAGTGCATATGCTTATCGGGACTGACGGAAGAGTTAAGTGCATATTAGCCTCCCTGATCTTGTCTGGGAAGTTTAGATTGCTGACGGAATGGCCATTCGGTGTGATCTGCTGCAGGTTGTCACTGTTTCTACTTACTGAAAAGTATCTGGTAACCACCAAGTAAAACCTCGCCAGTTGGTAAACTCCATCTATACCATTCCAGTCCACGATTTTTTAACAAAGCCAGGCATAGCTCTTTTGCATGTGAAGTTATAACGCAAGTAGTACGCACGAGTGGCGAAACATGGAGCCCTAACAGTGTACAACACTTTACCGAAAATACAATGTAGTCACTCACTCACTCATTAACAAGAACAACATTTCGATGAGCAGACAGTTACAACAAATTACAGCCTAAGAGGGCCAAAAGACCATAATAGAAAGGAAAGAAAAAGATAACCGAAAAGGACAATCTATACAGAGCCCATAAGAATAAGTGGTGTCACGAAATACAAATGCATACTTTGTTCTGTAGAGCTATAAACTGCACTGACATTTCAGACAACATAACTTAAGTGAATATCTCTCTGACAAGCCAATCCAAAGTGGGATAAGCAAAGTAGAGGATCAAAAATGATGGCAGCGCAAACAGAAATGTGATAAGAGCGTACAGGAGCAGAACCGCGGCACTGGCAGGTACAACATAGAGAACTATGAGAAGGAACATTATCACAAGTGGAAACTTGGCCGTCAACTGTAGAAAGCACACCATAAGCTTCTGGACAGACACATTGATGCTGTCAGTATTGGAAGTGTTGCCAGCGACGTTTCTGTCTCTGGCAGAAGAGATCTCTGCTCGTGCAGTAGGGGTTCTTCGGGGGTGTTGACTCGAACTGGTGCCACCACCGGAAGGACACGACGAATGTCGCTCTTCGTGACTAGAGGAATGAAATTTTGCTCTCTCACCATTCATGCTTTCAACCATCCACAGCAGGAAGTAGTTCTTGCGCGGGAACCTGAGGTTGCCCTTGTACACCAGCCGGACAGATAATAGGTTGCACCATGGACATGAAATGAAGAGAGGCAGTTGGACAGGAAGGGTTGGGAACTTGACAACAGCCCATTGAAGACCTAAGATGCAGTTCTTGCACATTGTGTGACCACACCACAAGACATAAGGAATGTTCTCTACAATGTTGAAAGATTCGCAACATATTTGACATTCAAGGCCTTCCTCTCTACTTGCACATGAAGAAACATCATCGTCAGAGCAATCAGGATTTGATAGGCTGCATTTTGATGGCTGTGCCTTTTTCTTTATGCTTCCAGCTATGGCATTTGATGCAAAACTCCACATGTTGAATGGGGAAGAGCTGGTATACTACGTTTTGTGCATCTGCAATCCTGTTATACAGCAGGGAATAAGGACACCTCGTGAGTGAACAAACCCATACTTACATAAAAGGCAAACTGACGATTTATGTCGAGAGAGAAAAACTCAAGTGTAAGATGCTCTCACAGATGATAAAAACATACTTCAATTGATAAAAACCACAAAAATACAATACCCGGTGCATTAACAATTACACAGACCACAAAACAAACACAGAAATGCTGAACGTACTGAGTGAAGACTGACTGTGTACATACCTACTGCGGTAGAGAGGATAGATTAGTGACGTGTGGCATATTTGATTAAGTGGCTATCACCTCAATTGATTTGGTAACTACCAGGAGTAAGAACTTATAATGTGTAAGAACTTGATGTGTATAAATTTTCTGGTGCTTATAAAACTTCTCAAATAAAAATGAACTATAACTATAAGATAGACTTGCAAGAACGGTGGTATCTTTTTTCTTCGAAAGAAGGTGAGGAACTCAGCAAGTAACAATCCAAGCTTTAAAGTTATTCTAAACGTTCTTATTACAGGACACTAACCACCAAGGTGCATCGTTTACTACTTTTACATACGAAGTTTTTAGACAAACTACATTGTGCTATCACATACAGTCCTGTGGTGATGATTGAACCAGTTAATTATCACTGATGAAACATGAAAACTACACGAAACAAACCAAGAGCTGCAAAAATCGTGGTAAAAGAGCAGGGGAGATCCACTAAGGGTTATATAAGATCATCTAAGTTTACTGCACACTAACGGAAGACAGATATCGTCAACACATTGTTCTAACTCATTCGGTCAGCCTAGGCAGGACTTACTGCACAGTAAATGGAACTATGGAGGGATCAAATAAATCCTACAAAGTCGACTAACGGCTCGCACATCATATCAAAAAATGCAGGACTAAGAGTCTTGTCAGACCTACAAGATTTATGGAAGCAGGTCCTGCGTTGTGCTAATACGCCTAAATTGAGCTGTTGTAGTGTGTCGCAATAGATACAGCAGTTCTTAAGCAAATTAGTACTAGTGTATATGGCCTACTGGTTACTCCTCAGCTTCAGAGTGCAAACCATCCGTCTTTCTCCGCGGGCAAGGTACAGACATTCCACTGATCATCTTCTAATGTAAAGCAAATCCAACCAGACTTTTCGTACCTACACTATACGCAGCCATGGGAAAATCTCGAATCGGAGAGGCTTCTACTCCAAAAAAAAAAACGTCCTGGGGTCACGTATCTAGCAACGAGAGATTCCGTTATACCACGAACGCGCAGGCAGGGATCATGAGACGAATCAGGACGAATCACTCGGGGGACTCGGGGTCGGGGAAGGCAGCTTACCGACGAGAAGCCGGATCTCTAGCAGCCGCGGAGCAGGGGCAGGGGCAGGCGGTGGACTCCGCCGGAAGATCGCGTCCGGTTTTCTAAGAGGCGGCCATCTCGGCGACGGCCGCCGCGTCGAGGGGGGGAAGACGGAGTGGCGGTCTGGTCGAGAGCGATGTGGGAGGGAATGAATGAGGAGGAGTGCGCGAGGGGAGGTGTTGGGTCGAAAGAAGAGGAAGATGATGACCAGACCACCACCCCTCCTGCTTTCTTCCGTACGTTCGTCCATCTCTCGGTAGATCTGGGCCGCTCGTTCTTTTGGATGGCTTGGATGAGGCCACGTTTGTAATTACTAGAAAGAAACTTGCTCTCCTTTTAACTAGTGGCAAAACTTGCGAAAAGTGGTCTTTGCTCCCAAGCTCTAGTGAACCCTCTATTTTAAAAAATTATAAATTTGTATTTGAAAGTTTTAAAAAATCTGAAAAAAAGTCATGCATGTTCACAATGATGTATAATACAACCGTGCATAATCTTAATACAGAAGTCTTTATATTATATCCTACACAAAAAAGACAAATTTTGGATATTTGAAACTATGCATTGTTAACTATAATTAGATCTGTAAATTTATCATTTTTATGTAGATCGAAATACAAATTATTTCGCATTGTAATTTTGCACATCTATAGAAGACATTATCAAACACATGCATGATTTTTTTTAATTTTTGTAAAACTTATAAATATATTTTTCTATTTTTTAAAGTAGCAGGAGCACTGGAGTCTCTACTCAAAACTTGGTGGTGATCACCGATCAGATGGCTAGAGAAAAATAAGAATGACTAGAAATTCGTCTCGTTGTGTCTTGTAAGTAAGTAAGAAAAAAAGTATTGGCGGTGCAATCAACTTGAATATCAGAGTATATTGTATATAGAAGCCATTCGTGGTAGACTTCTCGTTTCTTCGAGAAGGAAAAAGGAAGTGACGTGGCGTCATGTCATGGTCCTTGCCAAAAGAATGTCCCAATGGGAAGCAATGGGAGGCAACCTCTTAATAAATTGGCAGTGGTGTACGAAGGCTCTAGTGCAGCAGTACCGGTGTCTGTCTGCAGCGGCCTGCTTATGAAGACAGCAGCACCACCTAGACTCGTACCTTCGATTAGTCAATGTCACGGGACCGACGTCCGTGCCGTTGGTACTGCTATTAGCGTGGAGGTGGCCGACACGAGTAAGAGCGTCTCTAACAGATATTTTAAAACGAACAAACTCTATAATAATCGGATCCGCGTATCATTTAGATATAAAGTTTGAGAGCATTTTTTTATAATTTCCCTCATCTCGCTTGAGGTGTTGGCGGGCCGAACATTCAGGACTCATTGACGACCTTCTGCGCGAGTTCTGACTTTCGCCGCACTGCCCCAAATTTTGGCGTGCACGACAGGCATGGGGAGCAGCTGCACCGCCGACCAACCCGTCGCCATTCCTCGCCTCCTCATCACCATGGAGTGTGTGCCACATCGGAGGTGCTCACAGGCCTCTCCAAATCGTGGCTCCGCTCGGCAGCGCATGAAGTCTGCAAACCGCGACTCTGCTGGGCAGTGGCGGCCTGTGCATGGCGGCGACGGATCGAGGGGTGGCCGGTGCAGTCAGACCAGCAGCGGGGCGGAGCGGCGTCCAGGAGTTCGGTAGCTATGGCGGCGATCGGGAGCGAGACATACACGGGCGAGCTGAGTGAGGAGAGAGCGGTCGAGAGCAAGGGAAGGGAGGAGGCGGTCGACGGAGCCGCTAGGTGCGGGCGGAGGTACGGGTGCGAGCGATACAGGCAGGCACGGGAAAAAGAGGAGAACGGGAGGAAAAGGAAGAAGAAGAAGAAGAAGAAGAAGAAGAAGAAGGAAAACAAATTGACCGATGGGTCCCATGCGAAATTTTGTTTGTATTCTCAGATTTTAAAATGCGAGTCCTTTTTCATACTATAAAACATTTTAAGGTAAACCATATAACACTTTTAAGTAAAGATGCTCTAAGCATATGTGCATGGTGCTAACTGCAATGACGAACCCTGAACAACAACGAGAGCAATGGCAAATGCTCTGCGCGCCTGCTTATCGTCTACTCCCTCCGTTCCATAATATAATATGTTTTAGGCTTTTGCTACATTCACACGTATACACATGTATTTAGACACGTTTTAGTGTATATGTCCATCCATTTTAGTTCGAATCTAGACAACATATGCAACATCAACAACATGTTATATTGTGGAACAGAGGGAATATGAATCAATCAGAGAGATTGGTTGACCCGTGCTTGGCACGCTCCCCACTTATGATGGTGTGAACTCCTTTCATAGCGCTACGACGATTGGTAGCCACAATTACAAACCACTGTAACCTTGTCCGTCTACCCTGGTCGCAAGTTTTATGCTCATAGCACGAAGCTGTGTCCACGGCTTCATGCTGTTGGATGATACGTGTCAAACGCATCTATAATTTTTGATTGATCCATGCTAGTTTTGTAATGTTATCACATATTTTTATTATCATATTAATCATTTTTATGCATTTTGTCGGACTAATCTATGGACAAGATGCCCAGTGTCAGTTTCCTGTTTTTGTTGTTTTTGTATTTCAGAAAATTCACTTCAGGAAATATCGTCGGATTACGCTGAAAATTTACGGAGATTTTTTATACGACGGAAGACACATGTGGACCAAAGGGCAGCCTGGGGGGCCACCCAGGGGCCACAGGCGGGTGCCTACCGCGGCCCCACCTGGACCCGTGGGTGGGACCTGCCCCTGCTCCTAGGGCGTCCCCTCGGCCCCCTCCGACGCCTATAAAATCCCTTTTAACCTAAAAAAGACGGGGCGGCCTTTATTTTATAGAAAAGTCATCCCGAGGTGTCGTCAACTCAAACCCTAGTTCATGGGTGATTCAGAAGCAGATCTCGGCACTCTGCCGGAGGGGAGATCTGTCGTGGTGGTGTCACGGCCACAACCCGCTCCGACACAACCGCCACGGCCATCGCCATCTAAGTCGGCATCACAATCGACATCAACGGCCAAGCCAACATCGCCACCGGCACAACCGCAGCCACGGCCGCAAACATCCAAGGCTCCAGTTCCTGCAACTGGGGTAACAACTGGAAAGGCACCGGTGACAACGGTGTCGGCTAATCCGGAGCGGCAGCTGGTGGTGCAGCCGGGCCGTGGGACACCCCTAGTGTTATTAACCAGTACACATACCACTGACTGGGTGCACGCCCCGGTGCGAACCGACAGCGGAAAAAGCCTGGGCTCCCTCGAGCACTACAACACGGAGTGGAACGCCGCCGACATGGGCGAAGTGAGCTCGAAGCCACCCGCGAGCCAAATCCTCTCAGAACATCCGGTGAATCCGAGTCTGGTTGGCCAAAAGATGGCCGCAGTAAAATCTGCCCTTTTCGCAGCCGACCAAGCAGCCGCGGTAAGCTATGCCGAGTAAATATAACTCGGTTTATTTTTCTTTAATTTATATAATATCCATCCCCAGTCCCCGAGATTCGGGTCGAGTGACTGAAACTCGGCTGAGTAAAGATAACTCGGGCTGAATCTTTATCAATAATATTAATATCTCTTCTTTTCAGATTTGCATGACCAAGCGCACGCATGTGCACCGCAAACTTCTGCTGGCCCACAAAAGCCTCTCCGATAAACATAAGTTGCTGCGAGCCAAGCTGGACCAAGTAGCTGACTCGGCGCTCAAGGCCGAAGGATTGGAGAAACGGATCTCGGAAATCGAGTGTAAGCCACACTTTGCCCTTTCAATTTGCACTTGCATCAATCTGCTCATTCTAACCCTTGTTACTTCGGCACAGCAGCACATAAGGAGCGCGAGCTTGCACATCAAGCCGAGCTGAAGAGGGAGCAGGAGGAGGTGCTCCGGCTGAAGGCCGAACTGGAGGAAACTCGGAGTCGAGCCGCCGAGTCGGAAAAGAGCGCTGCCGAGGAAAAACGGCTCCGAGTCGAGGAAACCCGGAAACTCCAGGAGTCGCTTGCCGAATCCAAGTCTGAGGCTACCTCGGGCCGAGAGCGAGCTCCAAACTCTGAAGGCCAAGATCGCACAGTGGCTGGTGGACATCTCCAAGATCAACTCCGAGATGGACAGTGAGCCTCCTTTCCCTTCTGCCTTTATTCCTTCTATTATCTTTCTTCATCTGTAACTTATTTCGGCGCCAGCCATTCCCTACTCAGAGCGCTTCCCACACACCAAGGCCGCCGCGGACAAGAGCGCGAACGAGCACCGGTTCGAGAAGATCCGAGGTGGCCCTATCTCGGCCGAGTGGGATATGGACACCCACCTGGTGGCGCTGAAGGCTCGCTTGGTCCCGATGAGGTCAATCGGAATGAACCTCCTCACCGCTGCCATCCGAGCTTACAACGTTCTCTGGCCCGGGTGTGAGGCCCCTCTAGTTGTTGATGAGCTGGCCACGTGCCTGCTGGCCTCCGAGGCAAGGCTTGATGACTGGCGATCATCGGCCGCCCGAGTCGGCGCAGACGAGGCGATGATGTACGTGCTATCCTGGTACGAGAAGCTCGATCTTGACAAGCTCAAGACTCTGCGCGACGGGTCAAAGTGGCTCACTGATCCGGATCACATTCGGCGTCGCCAGGAATTTGCTCACGCCCTTATCCAGTATGCCCCGGTGCACTCCTTTGTTGCTGGCGACCGGGTTCCCCAATCCGAGGAGATCCCGGTTGAAGGAGACGAAGGAGAAGACGAAGACGAGGCCGTCGACGAAGAAATCGAAGCCGACACACCTCCCGAGTCGGCCACCGGCACTGCTACTGCGGCTACAACCGAGAAAACCGCAAACCGAGACCCCAGCTTCTCCTTCTGCAACAAAAAACCTCGGATGCTGCTGCCTGAACTTTTCAGAAAAAACTCAACT
>QRDG01000373.1:471904-548011 GCA_012064385.1 Puccinellia tenuiflora
TGGTCTCCTCTCCGGATCGGTCCATCCTGTTCTTCACCTGTTTCTGAGCATCTATAAGATAGTAGGCATCATTGTCAAAGCTTTGCTCACGATAATGGTCCCTCCCACGGAGGTGACTTGTGCATCCCGGCGGTGCGCTGCACAAGCCTAAGCACGAGGTCTCCTTCTCGGAACTTGCGAGGATTCACCTTCCGACTGTGGTAACGTCGGAGATTCTGCTGATATATCGCTGACTTGGACAATGCCAACTCTCGTGCTTCTCGAGCAAATCGACATCGTTTCTCGGGCTTCTCTTGCCTCTGACTCGGTATATAAAGCAACTCTCGGCGAGTCGTGCTCTATGTCGGTTGGCAGAACTGCCTCTGCTCCGTAGACCAGGAAGAATGGCGTATAGCCGGTAGAGCGATTCGGTGTAGTCCGTAGACTCCACAGTACTGCCGGGATCTCGTCCAGCCAACACCCCGGAGCACGTAACAGTGGCTCGATTAGCCGGGGTTTTATGCCGGATAGGACCAGAGCATTTGATCTTTCCACTTGCCCATTCGACTGCGGATGCGCGACCGACGCCAGGTCGAGTCGGATTCTCTTTCTTCTTGGCAAAACCGAGCAAAGTCTCCCTCGGCGAAATTTGTGCGTTATCAGTGATGATGCGTGCGGGTGCCCATATCTCAGGATAATATCCTTCAAGAACGACACAGCTGTGCGGCCGTCACACTTTCTTATTGGTTTCACCTCGATCCACTTGGTGAACTTGTCCACCATCACCAATATATGAGTCATGTTACCTCGGGCTGGCTTGAACGGTCCCACCATATCCAAACACCACACTGCAAATGGCCAAGTGATGGGAATAGTCTTGAGTGCAGACGCCGGCATATGAATCTTGTTTGCAAATCTCTGACATCCTTCACACTTCCGGACTATGTCCTCTGCCTGCTGCAGAGCATTCGGCCAGTAAAACCCATATCGGAATGCTTTGGCCACAATGGCTCGGGAAGAGGCGTGATGACCGCACTCTCCCTGTGAATATCTCGGAGGATCTTTTCTCCTTCCTCTGGTTCGACACACCGCTGAAGCACGGTGGTCACGCTTCTCTTGTATAGCTCTCGGTTGATGATGGTGAATGACTTGGACCGTCTCTGGATTTGCCTGGCCGAGACCACATCACTCGGTAGGGTGCCCTCCAACATAAATGTCATGATGGGTGGGCCCATGTCGGTACCGGACGAGTTCCGAGTTCAGGCTCATCGATTTCCATGGCTTCAACCGACATAACGACACCCGACATAGGCTGACGAGTCCCCGAGTCCTCCCAAAGGATTCCCGAGTTCCGCCAAGCAGCTTTCCAATTTTCCAACTCTATTCTTGAGTCCGACATAATACACAAGACATCCATGGGAGTCCCCGGGTCCTGCAGAGCAGTCCCCGAGTCGTGCGGAGCAGTCCCCGGGTTTAGTGGCTTGCTCCCGACGTCAACGTCCATCGGGACGACATCGGATTCCGGATTACCCGGGATGAATATTGAGTCTGACTCGGGTGAAGGCTTAATTGATGGCTTGTGAAGATGCTCCAGAGACACTCCGGGTGGAATGGCCTGTCGGTATGATCCAATCTTGGACAGCATGTCTGCACTTTCATTCTCGGTCCGCCGGATGTGATTGAACTCGCAGCCATCAAAGAATCCCGAGATCTTTTGGACATGGAATCGGTACGCCGCCATGTTGGCATCCAGGGCGTCCCAGTTGCCCGAGGTTTGCTGAATCACCAAGATCCGAGTCTCCATAGCAAACTATTCGGCGAATTCCGATTTCCTTGGCCACCTTGAGTCCGTGGATCAATGCCTCATACTCGGCTACATTGTTGGATGCCGCGAAATGAACTTGCAGCACATATTCAACTGGTCTCGCTTTGGCGAGGTGAGAACCACACCGGCACCCAGGCCTTCTTTTACTTTGGACCCATCAAAGTGCATCCTCCAGTAATTGGAGTCCGGCAGAGATGGTTCATATTCCATCTCGGCCCAGTCCACAAGAACTCGGCCACCGCTTGAGATTTGATGGTATCTCTTCTCGCGTATTGCGGCGCATATGCCGCCAACTCGATAGCCCACTTGGCTACTCGGCCACTTGCGTCTCTCGGTTTGCCGATGATTTCCGAGATAGGAGCCGCACTTACCACAGTTATTGGGTGCTCCTGGAAGTAATGCTTCAGTTTCTTGGCCGCCAGGTACACACCATAGGTCATTTTCTGGTAATGTGGGTAATTTTGTTTCGAGGTGGAGAGCACCTCACTCAGTGTAATACACCGGTCTCTGCACGGTGGTTCCCCTTCCTCTCTTTCTACCACCACAACGACACTGACGACTCGGTTAGTGGCTGCAATGTAAAGCAACATGGGCTCTCTCGGTAATGGCGAAGCCAATATCGGCGCAAGTAACCAACACCTTTTTCAGCTCATGGAATGCCGAGTCGCTTGCGGGGTCCAGCTAAATCTATCAGATTTTTTCATTAATTGATACAAAGGTAGGGCCTTTTCTCCCAACCGACCTAGAAACCGACTCAGGGAAGCCAGGCAACCCGTGAATTTTTGGAACATCTCGGAGGCATCTCGGTAGCCTCATATTTTCTATTGCCCGGATCTTAGTCGGATTTGCCTCGATACCTCGGCTCGACACGAGGAAACCGAGTAACTTGCCGGCCGGCACACCGAATGTACATTTATCCGGATTAAGTTTTAGTCGGAATTTCCGCAGGTTTGCGAATGTTTCTCTGAGATCATCTAACAGAGTATGTTTTTCTTTTGTTTTTATGACTATGTCGTCGACATATACTTGCACGTTTTTCCTATCTGATCATGCAAACATTTCTGCATACAGCGCTGATAAGTAGCACCGGCATTTCTCAAACCAAAACACATGACACGATAGCAATAAGCCCCGTACGGGGTGATAAAAGCAGTTTTTATTTGATCATCCGGGTTTAACGGGATCTGGTGAAAACCAGAGTAGGCATCCACAAAAGACAACAGCTGACATCCGGCCGTGGAGTCGATCACCTGATCGATCCGGGGCAACGGGAAAGGATCTTTAGGACAAGCCTTGTTCAGGTGGGTGTAGTCGATACACATGTGCCAGACAGTAGGCGCATCCGGCTCTTCCTTCTTCTTCTCTACCAGGACCGGGTTAGCCAACCAGTCCGGGTATTTTACTTCCACGACGGCATTGGATGCGAGTAACTTGGCTAACTCATCACCCACCGCCTTTCTTCTTTCTTCGGCAAGACGCCGAGTCGGTTGCTTCACAGGCCTTGCATCTGGCCTGACATGTAGAGAGTGCTCAGCCAACTCCCTCGGAACACCTAGCAAGTCCTGGCTGGACCATGCAAAGATATCCCGATTCTCACGGAGGAAGTTGATGAGCTCGCTTTCCTATTTCTTGTCCAACCCGGCACCGATGATGACGGAGCGTTCCGGGTTAGCCTCGTCGATGCCGACCTTCTTCGATTCCTTCGCCGCCTGGAAGGTTGCAGTTTGCTGCGGGTTAGCCGCACTCGGCATACCGAGTTGAGATGCCTGGGCCAGAGCCACCACCTCATGGATTCTCCTTTTCTCGGCGGCGATCACCAGTGATTCGGCCAGGGATGACCCGGCTGAGGCGCACTCCATGGAACGCTTGTAGTCTCCCGAGATGGTGATGACACCATTTGGACCCGGAAGTTTCATCTTCAGATAAGCCACATGAGTAGATGCCATGAACTTGGCGAGTGCTGGCCTGCCGAGTAAGGCGTGATACGGGCTTTCGAGATCCACGACCTCGAACAGCAGACTCTCAGTCCGGCAGTTGTTTTTGTCGCCGAAGGCGACATCGACCCAAACCGTGCCCATGGGTGCATGCGAAACACCCGGCACAATGCCGTGGAAGGTGGTCTTGCTTGGCTGCATCATATTCTCGGTAATGCCGAGTTTGACCATGGTATCCCGGTACATGATGTTGATGCTGCTCCCGTTATCAACGAGGACCCGGGAAAACCTGACATTGATGCTAGGCCCGACGAATGTCGGATCCAACACTAGAGCATAACCTCCTGGGTTGGGCATGACCCTTGGATGATCATTGATGCTCCAGCTGATCTCATCCTCGGACCAGTACATGAATTTCGGCACTGCCGGCATAACGGCATTTACCTCCATCGCACGCCTGTGCTGACTCTGCTTGTCGTTGGGTTCGGTCACAAAGACCATGTAAGTCTGGTGGGCCTCTCGGTACTGATTTTGCCGACTCGGGCCAGCGTTGCTGCCGGGGGTAGTTGGAGTTGTTGTTGGTGTTGGCCATGTTGGCCACTTGGTTGACATCTTCCGGCCTTGCTTGGGCGTTCACCGGGATAGCGTTCACACCCGTGAGTGGTGCGGGCCGAGTTGCCGGACCGGTGTTCTCCTGTGGGCGCCTGTTCCGGCTTGCAGTTCCGGTTCGAGTGCTGAGCCGGTCTGCTGGGGTGCTTGGTGTGGTAGCTGCAGGGATCATTCGGCATCGTCCCACTGGGGTTAGCCCACTGCCTCTTGTCGCCGTTCCATGGCTTCCTTTCGCCATTCCACGGTCTTCTTTCGCCGTCCCACGGCCTCCTTCCTTCCGAGTTCTGGCCCCACGCTGGACCGTCATTCTTCTGTCTCTGGCTGCTGCCGGCACCCATCTGATCTTGGTCGACGGCTGCAACCTGGTCTGACCCATACCGATAATCCGGCCTCTCCTCTCTTCTCTTTCCTCGGTAATCCGAACGATCACCTCGCCGACCCGATCTGTCTCTGTCGACCGGGGCCAATAAGGGCTGTGTCGGATCACCCAAAGCATAGCTATCAGCAATCTTGATTGTTTCGGCCAAGGTGGCCGGCATCCCTCTCTGGAGTCTCTACCAGAGCATGGAGCCATGTCGGCACCCTTGTGCAAACCATGCAATGGCCTGCGACTCGATCACTCCTTCGCAGGAGTTGCGGATTGTGCTCCACCGAGTCAGGTACTCTCGGTCGGTTTCATCCTCTCTCTGCCGACACATGACAGCTGCTGAGGGCGATTCGGCCTCTTGTATGTGCTGGAGAAGTTGCTGACGAATGCTTCGGAGAAATCTAACCAGCAGTCAATGCTGTCCTCCTCCAAGTTATTCAGCCAGATCCGGGCTGGTCCTTCAAGCATTTGCGGCACATACCGCACTGCCCATCTGCGACTTCCGCCGGCAATGTGCACAGCGGTGACATAGTCTGTCGGCCAATCCTCCGGCTTGGTGCTGCCGTCATACATCTTGGCACCCCGAGGTAACTGGAAATTCGGCACTGGTGCCTGCTTCATGATCCGGGGTCCAAAACATGCCGGACCCGGTGGGCCTTGCTCCTCCAGGAGCTCGGACAGATAGATTCTGTCAAGCTTGTTCCGGACATCGTGTGCCGGCAACTGGCGAGTTCCCAGCCTTGCGCCGAGTGCACCCTCGGACGCCAAATCTCGGTATCTTGTGTACCCGGCCCGCTCCATGGCCGAGTAACCATCATCATATCGGTCTGCGGCCGGCTCGGCATACCCGGCACCCGCTTGACGACGAGGTGGAATGGGTACCGGATACCGAGGTGGCTGACCTTGATTCGCCGGGATAACTTGGTTCTCTTCCTGTCTGCCCTGGGCGGGTCCTGACTTTCCCCGACCGGCATTGCCTTGCTCGGCTACTTTCTTTCCGGCATAGGCCGGATCGTACGCTTGTATCTGCTTGTTCTTGCCAGAGTTCACACTCTGGCCTCTGCTCCTACCGACATACGGCGAGGAGGCCTGTCCCTTGGACATTCCTCCGGCTCCACCATCCGAGTGAAGGAACCGAGATCCCCCCGCATCCGGGTTAGCCTTGCGATAGGCCTCGTTCTGTCGGTTAGCGACAGCCACCAACTCATTGACTCGGTCTTGCTGCCTACTGCGAGCTTCACCGGATAAACCGGCCAACTCGGCTATGGCTGCCTCTGCCGCCCTAAGGTTCTTTCCGGGTGTGCTGTATCTCGGCTTTTCCGCCGACACGTGACTAGCAGTTCTAGCAGATTTAGCTCTACCATCTCTAGCTATCTCTGCATTAAGGTCTCTCTACCTCGGGCACGCACCTCGTCGATGCGACTAACTGGGTTTGCTGCTGGAGTAAAACCATGAGCCGAGTTATACTCACGCATTGATATGTCGAACTCCTGCCTGACTCGGGCCACCTCCTGAGCCTCTCAGAGTATCTCCTGGCGCTGCTGCTCCAACTCCGCCTGAGTCAGAGCAACATCTGCACCCGGTGCGACTGGTGTTGCCAACTTCTGAATTGCGTCCTGAAGAGGACTCGGCGTCGCCGGCACGCTGGATGTGCTGGCCTGTGCCGCACGGTTCTCCGGTTTCTCCAAGGGCGGACGCCCTGTTCTCGCCGACCTGGTGCCGGGGTCAGCCTCGCCCGCCATGGCTTTGCCGACACCGACGCCGGGCAGTCATCATGACTTCCACGCAACTGGCGGGGCGAGCGGTACGCCGGCCGCGAGCTGCGCAGACTGCGGGTGGATCCGCTTCCAGCTGCACCCTTTCGGGGAACCTGCAAGGGACCTCGGTGGCGACGTAGACCGTGAGCGCGCCGAAGTCGATGAGGCATCCGTTCCGGGGCAGTGGCCCTGCTGCCGAAGCAACCTGCGTTGTCGCTGATGACGTTGAGGCAGCCGAATCTGTGGACAAGGCCACAGACCACGCGCTCACCCGACGCGATGATAGAGCCCGTCCGGATGAAAACTCCAGCCAGCGCCAACTGTCGTGGTGGTGTCACGGCAGATGCCATAGGATGGCTTGATGTGTGGGGCCGATGGACGCTGGAGGCACCCGGGGAGGGCTTGCGCACACGAACACGCACACAAAGAACACAACTCACACACACACACACACACACACAATTTACCCAGGTTCGGGGCTCTCGTGAGGAGATAACACCCCTACTCCTGCCTGCTACTTGATTTATATGTGGATTACAACTGGTTACAAGCTTGCTCCTCGAGCTGGATAGAAGAACAGCACGATCTAGGCCTCCAACCGAGTCTCGGAAGCTCTCTCTGGCTCTCTACTGACTATGAAAGGAATGCTCAAATGCGTACGCTTGAGGCAAGTATGCGTGCATGCGTCCCCGTAAGAGGAGCCCCTGGTGCTCCTTATAAAGGGAAGCCCAGGGCACAAGTTAGGGCTGACATCAGTGCTGGCGTAGCCCGGACTGTAGCCACGCCCGGTCCTCTGACCGCTTCCGTCACCGCGCCGTGGCACGTCCCATCTGTCTCCTCCAACGCACTGCTCCCTGGTATCGCTTCGGTCAGCGGCATGGAGGTCAATCACTCTGGTCAAGTGGCCTCGTCCCATCGTGCAAGTGGCTCTGCGTCCTGACCCGTGATTGTAGGGACAAGACCTGCGCCTTGACCATGGCCCGAGTAAGCCTCCTTATCCGGCACAGGCATGCCGAATTCCCTGTAACTCGGTTCGCCTTCCCTGCAAACAAGAAGAACAAGAACGATCCGACATATAACTCGCATGATCCGACATAACAATAAGTCGGTTAATCATGACCCGGCCAGCTCCGAGTAAGCCGGTACAGTTATGTCGGTTTCAGTGACCCGGTCAACACCGAGTCAACCCTTATATCACGCCTTGCCCATATCCGGGGGTTGCCCCCCGACAGGCTTGCTTGGTGTGGTTTTTCTCTAATATGCATTTCCATATATTATGTGAGAAACCATTTGTTTCCTTTTATTCTAACCTTGGCTTGTCGGTTGGTTCGAATAATTGAAACTACCAACAAACCTCTTTCAAAATGGTGTTTTAATTCCTATCTTTTGCCATTTGCTAGTTTGTGCTGAAGTTGGTCTTGTACATCATTCCTTTATACCACCGAGAAATATCTCTATATACTCCTTGTCCATGACAAGGGATACTAGTAATTGTGGTGGATTTTGTAGACCATCTTCACATTGGCTCTTGCATTGATTTGCTTTATCTATTGCCTTCCTTGCCTTTTGAATGTATCCTATTTTTTCAATTGGTAGTGTTTAGTGTTGTAGATAAAATACGGAGAGTAATGATCCCTTGTGTGTGCATTTTGTATTCAAACGCAAATATATAAGATAATGCATAAATCTTGGGGGAGCATTCCTTTTTATTTAGAACACTAACCTATCTATCAATTTTTGATCCTTGCAATTGGCATTTGATTCTTTATCTTATGTTTGGTACCTTCAATTGGTATTACTTGGAATTTAGTATCTGCACCATAGATATTTGTTCCAATTGATATTTATTGTGGGAGTCTTGATACCTTTTTGCCTTATTTCACTTTACTTGATTTCGGTCAAGTATCATCCTCTTCTTGGTATCTTTTCTCCTAGTTGATATTTTTTGTTTTAATTGGTATCTTATTTTCAATTGGTGTCTTATCGATCATTTGTTGTGTTGATTTGATTCCTTTTGATATCACACTTCATGTGTTGATGTGTTTTGGAATCAATCATTTGTTGATTTGATTTTTCCTCAATCATGTGTTGATTTGGAGTTTGATATAATTTGGACAACCTTTAGTGTCACACTCTTGTGTGCTCTCTTCTTGGTTTACTTGGTGTTTTTGTCCACATTGTATCTCGTTTGGATCTTGAAAGGCTTTGTATGTATATCCTTTAACATTTATATTATATGGCATGCTAGTCCTTTTAGTTCCAATATATAGGGGATACTCCACCGAATCCTAACATATTTATGTGGAGTGTTTCCTATATATTGTAGTTGATCTACCTACTATGGGACCCAATGAACTTGGGAACCATTTTGTACTCTAATTGTGTTTTAGGTACAATGAAGATGCATTGGATGCTTGTCTCATTCATAAGGAAGGTGTTCTCACCATGTGATTGTCGGAGTCAAGCTTTGATGATAATCAAAATTCTCATCTTCTTCATCACCAATGCCATCTCGGTAACAAGTATCTATCTCATGCATACTTTTTAGTATCCAACCTTGTGTAGGTTGCCTCTTGGCATGAAAAGCTTTTAGGTGCAATTGTTGTGGTTTTCGCCTATTTCCTTCACTTAATATATCTTTGTGATATGTGTGATGAATTTGCAAAAACCTTTTCTTCAATTGATATTATTTCTTTGTGATACTTGTTGCCTAGTTCAAAGCATCTCCACTATCTCTTGTTCCCTTAGTGATATGTGTGATGCATTTGATATATTTGAAGTTCATCTATATATCATGAGATAAATTTGAGCTATGTGCTATGCTTTTAAGCAACAATCTCATTTGTATATTTATGACTTCCCTTTGGATACCTTGTTCTTTTTTCCAAACCATTTCGTATGTATATGTTTCTTTGCGGATGTATATCTTCAATGGTTTGTCCAATTAGAAACATATACATATGAGAGAGGTCACCTTTTAGTTGGTATCCTAATTCGTTTGAGCCACCTTGTTTTTCATCTATAATCCTTTGGTGGTTCCAAATTTGCCTCGTGAGTGCTTGTCTTGTGTTTATTGGTATCTTTACACTCATGTATTTGTTGGATCTTTTGACTTCATGCTTACCATGGTGAGCATGTTGAATTTTATTGGCTAAATGTTCTCACTAGCTTTTGGCATTTTCAATTGGTTTTAGTTTCCAATTGATATCCCTAGGCTTGTGAACACATTTCCCTAAAAGATCTTTTTATCTCGGTTGGGCCTATTTTATGATGAATTTTTGAAAATTGGTATCTTCTTATGACTCAACCACATCTTTAGTGCAAGTGCTATGATTTGCTTTTGCATTATGCACTCTTGCACTTGTTGCGTGTTCTAGATAATTTTGGGGAGCGAGGATGCCATTTTGTGCACTTCTCAATTGTGCATGAAAATTGGGGAGCTTCTCCATATTTATTTAGAACTCTCGCTTTGGATCTTCTCGATTGCTTTTCTCCTTTGTGGAGATGTTTAAAATGATTTCATCCTTTTTGCAATCTTTTGATCCTCAATATAGTTGGATTTCCTCTATTTTTTTGTTAAAAGGGATTATCATCACCTTTATGGAGGAACTCATATTATATTGGCTCTCTAAATTTTTCATTTCGGTAATCGATGCCAATGGGGGATAAGTTTAGAGGGTTTAAGGGAATTTGGTTTTTTTGCTTTTGTTGCATTTGCCTTTAATGCGCTTTGCATTCTTGCTTGTTTGTCATGCAAGGATCCTTTATTCATTATATAAACCCTCTTAATAAGGGATTGTCATCAATTACCAAAATGGGGGAGATTGAAAGTGCATGGTTGCCCCCATGCATGGTTTTGGTAATTAATGACAATCTCTATGGACTAATGTTTGCTTTGAGCCATATTTATAGTTGTGTCCATTTGAGTTGCTTGATCTCCATTTGTTGGAATCAAGGTTAAGGGAAGAAGTTTATGGGTTGATCAAGGCTTTGTGCGGGTTGATCATCACTCAAGGCCAAGTGAAGATATGCCGAAGAGAGCGTCTCCCATCTTGGTGTATGGGGAGCATCAAGTGAATCTTCACCGAAGCGCAATCGAGGAAGGTGGTGCGTCTTGAGGAGTTGAAGATCGTCTTCATCAACCTCAAGTGGATTAATGCGCAAGGCAAAGGTATGATCTTGATAGGGTTTCTATTTTACCGGTCTCATATTGTTTAGTGAGAGACCGGATTATAGGATAGATAACCGTACTATCAAGAGGGGCTCTCGACCGAATATCGTGATCGTATCGCCGTAGAGAGCACAAACCTTTGCATCCATGCATTCATCTTTATTGTTTCTTATTTTTCTCTAATCGTGGTGTGGTCTTGGTGCTTGTCGTGCTCGTCATGACAAAGCTAAGTTCACCGAAAACGGTTTTCATATGCGTCTTCTATTGCGGTTTCGGTATTGGAGATTTTGCCGGTTCATCCGTGCGGGAGATTTATCTCTTCCACTTCTTTGCAAAATCTCCATTACTTGTTTGCCATTTTCAAAGGTTGCATTTGTTGTCCTCTTTCCAACAAAATTGGTTTTACTCAATTCGGACTTCAATTGCAAAAGATCCGGCATTTTCGGTTTGCGAAAAAGAGTTTTTAACTTTCCCCATTTGGTTTTATTACTTTTTCTTGGACTATGATGTTTCTCTGCATAATATTGTTGTGCTCATTGTGACGATTCCAACGAGTCCAAGTTTATCAAAAACGGAGTTCGTATGCGAAAGTTATTGCGTTTATTCCTCGAAACTTTTTTTAAAACATAAAAACAGAGAAAAAAAAAAGGGGGGAGAGGGAGCCAGGCCGGCCGGCCGGGCCGGCCTCAGGCCTGTGCGAGGCCGGCAGGCTCGGGCTATGTCCCGGCCCACCCGCTTCTGCCTCGCCAGCCCAGGCCGGGAGCAGGCCGGCCCACCCAGGTGCTCTACCGGCCCAGGCCGGGGCTGGCACGCCGGGCTCCCTGCTATGCCTTGTGCTGCGCTGCTTGCTGGCCGGCCTGGCCGGCTGCCGGCCGGCCCAAGGCTGGGCTCCCTGGCTGCACTTTTTTCCCCCTTTGTCCCACTTTTTCTTCCCCAACGGCTCCTTTTTGGAGCCACCTATAAAAGGGGCTTCTTCCCCATTTTTTGTGTAGATCTCATCCCTTGCTCTCTCTCCTCCATTGCTAATATTTTGAGAGCTCGATTCCCTCTATTCCCTCCGATGATTCTTGCCCAAATTTAGGGAAACAAGAGAGGAGATCTAGATCCATCTCTCCACCAATCAAAATCTCCTCTAAGTGAGGGGAACTTGTGGGATCTAGATTTTGGAGTTCTTGGTGTTTCTCCTCCGTTCTTCCTCCTAAATCCCTCCGTAGCATTAGTTGCTTCGATTGGATTTTGGGGAGAAGAATTTGACCACTTGGTGTGTTCTTGCCCTTTTGCATTTGTTGCATCGGGTTGTGCTCCCCACGGTGATTCGTGGGATTGAAGGTTGGGAGCTTGTTACTCTTGGGTCATTGTACCCTAGACGGTGGTGGTGCCGTGAAGACTTCGGCTTGTGAAGCTTCGGCACGTTGGGAGCCCCCAATTGAGTTGTGGGTGTGTGCCCCAAAAGTTGTAAGGGCTCCGGAATCCACCCCGAAGGATTCCGATAGTGGAAGGTGAACCAAACGTTTGGGTGCGGTTCATCGGAGAATAGGGTGAGGCCTTTGTGGCATCTTGAGTAGGCCTTTTGTGGCGAGCTCACACCCCTCCAACGAGACGTACTCCCTTAACAAGGAGGAACTCGGGAATAAATCTTCGTCTCCGCGTGCCTCGGTTATTTCTATACCCGAGCTTTTACTTATGCACTTTACATTGTGATAGCCTTCGTGCTTGATGTTTATATTTAGCTATCACCTTGTTGCTTGCCTTGTTTAGCATAAGTTGTTGGTGCACTTTAGGTAAACCTAGAATTTTAGGTTGTTGGCTTGTTAATTTAAACACCTAGTTTTATTCCGCAATTATCAAGCCCCTAAATAGAAAAAAAATTAATCGCCTATTCACCCCCCCTCTAGGCGACATCTCGGGCATAGTTGTTCTTTCACATTTAGCCAATAAAATTCAACATGCTCACCATGGTAAGCATGAAGTCAAAGATCTTCAACAAATACATGAGTGTGTAAAGATACCAATAAACATAAGACAAGCACTCACGAGACAAATTTGGAGCCACCAAAGAATTATAGATGAAAACAAGGTGGCTCGAAAGAAATAGGATACCAACTAAAAGGTGACCTCTCTCATATGTATAGGTTTCTAAGTAGACAAATCATTGACGATATACATCCACAAAGAAACTTGCACATATGAAATGGTTCGGGGAAAAAGAGAACAAGGTATCCAAAAGGAAGTCATAAATATACAAAAGAGATTATTGCTTAAAAGCATAGAACATAGCTCAAATTTATCTCATTGTATATGAATGAACTTCAAAAATATCAAAGACATCACACATATCACTAAGGGAACAAGAGATAGTAGAGATGCTTTGAGATAGGCAACAAGTATCACAACCAAATAAAACCAATTGAAGAAAGGTTTTTGCAATTTCATCACAAATATCACAAAGATATATTAAGTGAAGGAAATAAGCCAAAACCACAACAATTGCACATAAAATCTTTCATGCCAAGAGGCAACCTACACAAGGTTGAATACTAGAAAGATATGCATGAGATAGATACTTGTTACCGATATGACATTGGTGATGAAGAAGATGAGACTTTGGCAATCATCATAGCTTGACTCCTAAAATCACATGGTGAGAACACCTTCCTTATGAATGAGACAAGCATCCAATGCATATCCATTGTACCTAAAACAACATTCAAGCACAAAATGGTTCCCAAACTCATTGGGTCCCATAGTAGTTAGATAAACTACAATATATAGGAAACACTCCACATAAATATGTGCATATAGATATGAAATTGAATTTCATGCACATCTTAGCCGATTTAGGATTCGGTGGAGTATCCCCTATATATTGGATCAAGAAAGGCTAGCATGCCATATAAAATATATATTAGTAAATATGCATACATAGACTTACAAGAACCAAACAAGATACAATTCAGAAAAAAACACCAAGTCAACCAAGAAGAGAGCACATAAAGGTGTGACACAAAAAGGTTGTCCAAATTATATCAAAATCCAAATCAACACATGATTGAGGAAAAATCAAATCAACAAATGATTGATTCCAAAACACATCAACACATGAAGTGTGATATCAAAAGGAATCAAATCAACACAACAAATGATCGATAAGACACCAATTGAAAGTAAGATACCAATTAAAAACAAAAAATACCAACTAGGAGAAAAGATACCAAGAAGAGGGTAAACCGTGACCGAAATCAAGTAAAGTAAGATAAAGCAAAAAGGTATCAAGACTCCCACAATAAATATCAATTGGAACAAATATCTATGGAGGAGATATTAAATTCTAATTAATACCAATTGAAGGTACCAATCACAAGATAAAGAATCAAATGCCAATTGAAAGGATAAAAAATTGATAGATAGGTTAGTGTTCTAAATAAAAAGGAATGCTCCCCCAATATTCATGCATTATCTTTGATATTTACATTTGAATACAAAATGCATGCACAAGGGATCATTACTCTCCATATTTTATTTACAACACTAAACACTACCAGTTGAAAAATAGGATCCATTCAAAAGGCAAGGAAGGCAATAGATAAAGCAAATCAACGCAAGAGCCAATGTGAAGATGGTCTACAAAATCCACCACAATTACTAGTATCACTTGTCATGGACAAGGAGTATATAGAGATATTTCTCGGTGGTATAAAGGAATGATGTTCAAGATCAACTTGACAACAAATAAGCATATGGCTAGAGATAAGAAATAAAACGTAAGAAATGAGAAATATGGCGTTTTATTTCGAAAAAGGTTTGTTGGTAGTTTCAACTATTCGAAACAACCGGCCAAGCCATGGTTAAAATAAGATGAAAAAAATGGTTTCTCAACCAATATATGGAAATGGATATTAGAAAAAAAAAACCACCCCAAGCAAACTCACGCAAACAAGAGCCAAAAGATAACCACAAGAAAATTTGGAACTTGTTCGAGCAAACATGCCACATAAGAATAAGATAATTTACAATATCAACTCTAAGTGGCAAACCTCAAATGTTCACATTTTTATGAGATTGTAATATGCACATAGCTTATTACTCCCCCATAATGTGATAATTAATTTTATCTAAGCAAGAGGCAAATAAAACCAACTAGAGAAGATTAATGAACATTGTAGAATTTGAATTTCTCATGAATATTGAAATATCAATACTAGGTGGTGTGCCTCATGTACACACATTTTTAGGTTTGTGAAGTGCACAAAACACATCACTCCCCCAAAATGGGATAGTCCATTAATATCTCAAAAGAGCCAAATGAAATCCACACAAGATTCAATAAAGCTCAACACACAAATTACACATACATGATATACAACTATCATACACAACCTTGAATAACAAGACAAGTAGGAAAGTAGCATATCACATACAAGCACATGCTAGGAACAAAACTAACACATGCAAGGGAGCAAGAAACTTTCAATGTATATATGAATTAAATACAAGTTACCGCAAGGAGGAAGCATTGGATATGAGATAGGTAAGTGATAATCCAATTGACTTGGCTTGATGAAATAAAACCATGAAGATCCCTTAATTCTTCAAAAATAGCCAAGTCACCAATGTCCTCCACAAACACCTATTGATCAAGTTGAAGCTTGTCGGTCCCCAACCAAGTTGGGTCCTAAGAAGTTAGTCACAATAGGCTTGGGAACCCAAATGGTGCTTTTCTTGACACCAATTTGAGCTCCTATAAATTTGGCGAACACATTGCCAACTCTATCCTTCCTAAGAGAATATACATCATCAATTATGATAGGAGAGGAAGAGGTACCGTTAGTGCATAAAGAAGCAAAATGACCTTTGCGACGGCAAAGGTAGAAACACCGACTCTTCTTCTTCTTAATAGGCTCCTCAACTTGAGGAGCATTGGCTTGAGTCTTCTTAGGAGGTGGCCGTTGTTCAACTCGTGGTTGAGCACGAGATTGAACAAGAGGCCGCTTCCCTAGTTGCTTCTCACTAAGAGGCTTCTTCTTCATTGGGCAATCCCGAACATGGTGCCCTTCAACCTTGCACTTGAAGCAAATGATGTTGGCCGGATTCTTGATTTAAACTTGGACCTTTTTCTTCTTCTCAACCTTGGACTTGTTCTTGTTGTTGGAGTTGAATCCAAGTCCACTCTTGTCATTGGGGGATTGTTGCACACTCAACATGTTGTCAAGTGCACGCTTCCCTTCATGACGCTTTTCCAAGCCTTTCTTCATAGAAGTGGCTTGGGCCTTGAGCTCTCCTCTTTTCTCTACATGGTTAGTGATAGCACAAGTACTAGAGGAGGTAGATGCATCATTGTTAGAGCAACAAGGCAAAGAAAGTAATTCATCACAAATGTGCCAACATTACGAGTGGATGAACTAGTAGGACTAGCACATGGCAATATAGCATTTTTGGTTAAGGTTGTGCTATCATCCACATGAGGCTCACAAGATGTTACCTTTGTAGTGATGGTCTCATGAGCTAACTTTAGACGAGCATAGGATGATAGAAGATCATCATTAGAGCTAGATAGCTTTTCATGACTTTCTTCCAACTCCCTATACTTGCTAGTTAGCAACTCAAGTTGAGCCCTTAGCTCAACATTCTCCTTCAAAGTAGATGCTTCATAAGAAATAGAGTTAGTAGAACAAGCATCTTTGACATTAGGAATAGAGGAAGACAACTTGGCAAGATCATCATTTAATTTAGCATTTTCATTTTTCGTGACTTTATATTTAGCATGAGCATGGTCACGTTCTTTAATGATTTTAGCAATTATTTCATTATGAGACTCCTCAATATTTTCTAATTTCTCCTCTAGAGAAGCCCAAGTCTCTTGCTCTTCCTCAAGAGCATCTTCTAACGATGCCTTCTCCATAGCATCATCTCTTTCGATCTTACCCTTTTCTTCAAAGTTTGCTTCCAAGGCCTCAATAGTTTCCCCGCGCTCAATTAGCGTTTTCATAATTTCAAAGAGGATAGCTTGAGCATTTTTATTGTTAGGAAGGGCTTTAAGAATTATTAGACCTTTATTTTGAAGGAGAGAATTAACCTTTTCCATATTATCTTCTTCATCATTATTATCATTATTATTATCATCACTACTAGAAGATTTAGCCATAAGCTAATGAATGATGGATGAAGAAGAATAATTAAATTTTGAATTACTCAAGTTCAAATCTTGTTCCACAATTAATTGGGTTTCCTCTACATTATTATTCATGCAAGAGTTAGAGGGAACAGTGGCGGAGCTTAAACCAAAAGATTGGGCGGGCCAGGTTAAAGGGGAACACGTAAATCGTATGCTAAATGCTGCTATTGTGCTAATGTAGCTGGTCGATGACGCTCATGTTCGGGCAAACGGCCGAAGCGATGGCCTCGGTGCACTGGAGAAGTGGAGGTGCGGCGGCGTCCGGGGGGCAGCTCCTCTTTGTCGTCCTCGTCCTCATCAGGATCAGCAGCGGAGGCCCAAGAAACAGTCCACGGCGCGACAGGAGCCGGCATCGGAGCAGCCGACAGCGTCAGGGGGTGCACCTCCTCTTCATCGTTCTCGTCGTCAACAGCAGCGGAGGCCCAAGAAAAATGTCGCGGCGCGACAGAAGCCGGCGGGGTCAGGGGGCGCACCGCACACCTCCTCTTCAACGTCTTCGTCGTCGACAAGCGAGGCAGGACGCGGCGAGGCGGGAAGGCAGGCCGAGTCGGAGCAGCTGGAGCCTGGAGGCACGGCCGCACGGCCGCACGGGGAGCATCACGGGCGTGGACGCGAGAGCCATCCTCACTCTCCCGTCGCAGCTTCAGCGGAGTTGGAGGAGGCGAAGAGGCAAGCCGGAAGGGACGGGATCGATTTGGGAAGACCGGAAGACTGGAAGAGCACGTGCGGCGAGCCGGCGACCTTGGCTGCGGGCGGCGGCGCGGCGACGACCTTGGCTGCGGGCGGCGGCGCGGCGCTGTGCCGGCGTGCCACCCTGCTCCGCCTCCGCCTCTTCCCCTGCTTCGGTGCTTCCCCAAATTTCTAAACCTAATGCTTCTTGACTTCTTGTCGACCATGGCAGCAGAGTTCTGTAGTCTGTACTGTACTCGTGTACTAGTCGTGTGAGCAGAGGAAGGAGAGTTCTAGTGAGTTGGGCTGCTGAGTTTTTTTTTGAGTGGACAGTTGGGCTGCTGAGTGTGATGCCTAGTAGTTCATTTTTTTTCGGCCCAAAACCTGGGCGGGCCGTGGCCCAGTTCGGCCTTCACGTAGCTCCGCCACTGAGAGGGAACACAAGCATTTTCATCATGGGAACAAGATAAAGTAAGCATATTATCATTAGATTTATCTAAGCAATTTTTGGATGACATGCAAGGACTATCAACACTAGCATGTATGACATTTATAGTGCTATATGTGTTTAGGTCCAAAGATGAGGCATTGCAACAAGATAGAGATAAAGATCATAAAAAATGAGCTCACTATCAATATTGCAAGACCTATCACTACTCACCATTACATTGATTTGTGGCTTACCACATTTTGGTGAAGTAGACGAGGACGAGAGCTCGTCACGGCCGGAGGTGGAGGGAGAGCAATCATCCTCAATAGAGTTGGACACTCCATATTTATCTTGAAGCTTCGTCCAAAGCTCATGAGCATTCCGTAGAGGCAAGATTGACTTAGAAACTACAACACTCACAAATTTGCAAAACTCATTAGAAGCTAGAGCATCTAGATATAAGTTTTTCTCATCCTATAAAGTCGTACTTTCGTAATCCTTTGGAGGAGAAAAACCTATATCTAAGATACGCTCAATATTGGGGTCCAAGACCCGTAAGTGACTAAGCATATGAGTTTTCCAAACATTAAAATTTGTGCCATTGAATATAAACATGTGATCGTGCACTAATCCTCTAAACGACATCTTTACTCTCTAGGCGGTAAAGCCAAACAAGAGAGACGAGGCTCTGATACCAATTGAAAGAACAAACGATGTCCCGGATGTCGCCTAGAGGGGGGGTGAATAGGCAATTAAATGTTTTTTCTATTTAAAGGCTTGATAATTGCGGAATAAAACTATATGTTTAAATTAACAAGCCAACAACCTAATTACTAGGCTCACCTATGTGCACCAACAACCTATGCTAAACAAGGCAAGCAACAAGGTGATAGCAAGATATAAACTTCAAGCACGAAGGCTATCACAATGTAAATTGCATAAGTAAAAGCTCGGGTATAGAAATAACCGAGGCACGCGGAGACGAGGATGTATTCCCGAGTTCCTCCTTGTTAAGGGAGTACGTCTCGTTGGAGGGGTGTGAGCTCGCCACAAAAGGCCTACTCAAGATGCCACAAAGGCCTAACCCTATTCTCCGATGAACCGCACCCAAGGGTTTGGTTCACCTTCCACTATCGGAATCCTTCGAGGCGGAATCCGGAGCCTTTACAACTTTTCTTGGGGCACACACCCACAACTCAATTGGGGGCTCCCAAATCGTGCCGAAGCTTCACAACTCGAAGTCTTCGTGGCACCTCCAACCGTCTAGGGTACACAATGCACCCAAGAGGCACAAGCTCTTGGGAACACAATGCACCCAAGAGTAACAAGCTTCTCAACTTCGATCTTCACGTATCACCGTATAGAGAGCAACCAATGCAAGAGGCAAGAACACACAAAGTGCTCAAGTCCTTCACTCTCCAATTCCAACCAAGCAACAAATGCTTTGGGGGGAATAAGAGAGGAAGAACAAAGGGGGGAACCACAAAAGAACTGCAAGAACTAGATCCACTAGGTTCCCCTCACTTAGAGGAGAAATTGATTGGTGGAAACGTAGATCTAGGTCTCCTCTCTTGTTTCCCTAAAGATGGGCAAGAATCATTGGAGGGATTTGGAGAGGGCAAGGTTTTCCAAGGTCAACAATGGAGGGAGAGAGAGTGAAAAACGTGTAGCTGAAAAACCTTAGGTCAAATGGGGAAGAAATGGGCTATTTAAAGGTCCCCTGAAAAACTAGCCGTTGGAGGTCACTTAGACCGGAGACTCCGGTCTAAGAGCACCGGAGACTCCGGCCTGGGCCGGAGAATCCGGCCTGCCTCCGGACAGCTTCCGGACGGGCAACAAAGGCGCACCACACTTGGGTCAAAATGGGAGGGCCGGAGATTCCGGGTCCTGTGGGCCGGAGACTCCGGCCAGGGCCGGAGACTCCGGACCATCTCCGGTGAACCTCCGGACAGAGTCCAGTAGCGCACCACACAAAAACAATTCGGCAGCGAAAAACTAGGAGACCGGAGAATCCGGTCCAGAGGGCCGGAGACTCCGGACACACTCCGGGCCAGATCCAAACAACAAATCCAAAGCCCCATAACTTTTGCAAATGGACTCCGTTTTCGATAATCTTGGACTCGTTGGAATCGTCACAATGAGCACAACAAGATTATGCAGAGAAACATCATAGTCCAACAAGATATAATAAAACCTAATGGGGAAAGAATCAACCTTTATTTCGCAAACCGGAAAGGTAAAATCTTTTGCAAATGACGTCCAAAAGACGTGAAACCAATTTTGTTGAAAAGAGGACGACAAATGCAACCTTTGAAAATGAAAAACAAGCAATGGAGATTTTGCAAAGAAATGGAAGAGATAAATCTTCCACACGGATGAACCGGCTAAATCTCCATACCGAAACCGCAAAATAAGACGCATATGACAACCGTTTTCGGTGAACTTGGCCTTGTCATGACGAGCACGACAAGCACCAAGACCACACCACGATAAGAGACAAATAAGAACCAATAAAGATGATTGCATGGATGCAAAGGTTTGTGCTCTCTACGACGATACGATCACGATATTCGGTCGAGAGCCCCTCTTGATAGTACGGCTATCTATCCTATAACCCGGTCTCTTACTAAGCATCATGAGACCGGTAAAATAAAAACCCTATCAAGATCATACCTTTGCCTTGCGCTTTTAATCCACTTGAGGTCGATGAAGACGATCTTCATCTCCACAAGATGCACCACCTTTCTTCAATTGCGCTTCGGTGAAGATTCACATGTTGCTCCCCCATACACCAAGATGGGAGAAGCACTTCTTCGGCATATCTTCACTTGGACTTGAGTGTTGATCAACACGCACTTAGCCTTGATCAACACATATTTTTCTTCCCTTAGCCTTGACTCCAACAAATGGAGATCAAGCAACTCAAATGGACACACCTACAAATATAGCTCAATAGAAACATTAGTCCATAGAGATTGTCATTAATTACCAAAACCATGCAAGGGGGCAACCATGCACTTTCACTGGGCCACGGCCCGCCCAGGTTTTTGGCCCAAATGGTTTTTACTAGTACTATGCATGACAGGCCAAGCCCAGCAAAACGCCCCAGCCCTTCCCTTTCTGCTTCCTCGATTACTCGATGCGTCGCAGAGTCCCACGAGTCGTGCTTTGTGCGCGATACAGAGCTTCAGAGAGGTAGAGATTGGACCAAATCCATGGACGAGCCTCTGCTTTGCTTGTTAGGTTTAGGAAATTAGGAAAGCCAGAGGGAAAAACCGGGAGGAAGCAACGGAGGCGCAGCTGGGCAGCAGCGCCGCGTCGCCACCCGCAGCCAGAGGGTCGCCGACTCACCGTAGCCCTGCCGCCCGCACCCAGGGCCAGGGGGTCGCCGACTCGCCGTAGCCCTGCCGGCTGCCGCCCGCACCCCACAGCCAGGGGCTCGCCGCGCCGCCTACCGCAGCCTGGGCACAGGGCACGGCAACACAGACATGGTTGCACGGCAACACAAGCATCCAACGCAGCAACCAGCTACTGAATGTATCGAGCCTGTATCAAGTCTTTTGGATGCAACTTGCTGATCTGTAACCAATGAGAACATAAATTTGAGTAGTGCCTAATTGTGTGGTGAGGTGGTATGATTTATTTAGAACCAAAAAAATTGCGTCTTCTTTTAGTCTGGCCGCCCATGATTTTTTTTAACTCCGCCACTACACGACGTTGTAGCCAAAAGAGAGTAATGGAGGCAAGCCGGATGCGAGCTAGAGGACTCACTGCAAGCGAGCCGGAGACGAGCATGAGCCTGGAAGTAGAAGAAGATGGACTTTAGATTTGACAGAGTAAGAAGACGACTAGACCGTTGTATGGTAATCTAGTCTAAAAAATTGTCACTGAGATTTCTTTTAAAAAGATCCATTCACCCATGATATAGCCAGACCCGTGAAAAATCCTATCCGCTTAACTCTTGAAAGAGTTGCCATAGTTTTTCCAAGAAATTAGGCGCTAAAGTTGGATATGGACTGAGTACATACGTTCGATGATGGGGAGAATTTAAACATGATTACATGATCTATACTACTATTAAACAAGCGAACATGAGTTTTGCTAAACGCACCCCGTCTAATGTACCCACATCAACAGGGACTAAAAATAGTCTCACGATCAGTCCCACTAATTGAAATCTAACCGTCCAAAATAACAACTAACCCGCACTTCTATACTACTATTAAACAAGCGAACATGAGTTTTGCTAAACGCACCCGTCTAATGTACCCACATCAACAGGGACTAAAAATAGCCTCACGATCAGTCCCACTAATTGAAATCTAACCGTCCAAAATAACAACTAACCCGCACTATGGGTACGTTTAGCAAATTTGTGGAGGCAGACGAAAACTCTGCCATCCGGCCATCGCCCATGTACACGCACGCTACGAGAGAAAAAAAACACAATCCAGATCACAATCCCTCCGCCGCCTCCTCTCCTCCACAAATTCCCCTCCAAAGCGGCCGCACCCCAAACCCTAGCCTCTCCTCTCCATCCTGCCGCCGCCGCCACCCTCTTTCCCCTTTTCTTCTTCCTCTCTTCCACGCGAAGCCGAGCGAGGTTGCCGCCGGACATCATCGACAAACCCGACTCCATGGCTTCCGTTGCACCGATCTGAGCGCGTCATATTCGTTGTCTACCTCGAACAGGGGCCGGAGCCGCTCGGGAACCTGATCTCGCGCCGGCGGCCATGGAGAACCTGATCTCGCTCGTCAACAAGCTGCATCGGGCCTGCACTGCCCTCGGCGACCACGGCGAGGAGAGCGCCCTCCCCACCCTCTGGGACGCGCTGCCGTCCATCGCCGTCGTTGGAGGCCAGGTGCGTGCGTGCCCCCATTCGTTTTCACTGCCCTCGGTCGGATCTGGTGCCGCAGCTGTGCGGGGTTGGATCTCGTGAGCTACTGGTAGAACCGCGCGATTTAGTTGCGGAGACGCGGTTTAGCTATGCTTGGATCTGCGGGAACCAGGGGCCGGAGCCGCTCGGGAACGCCTACGGCGACTACGTCCGCCTGCGAGGAGTTTCGGCCGTCGTTGTCCCCAACATCTCCAGCTCGCATCCGTCGTCCCCAAGCTTCCCCGTCATGTCCTCGAGATGCGCCTCTACCTCCTCCATGATCTGACGCGCGTACCAGGAGCCGGAGCTGTCGGGATCGCGCCAAGCTCGACGACGCCGACGTCTTGTCGAACGATTCGGCAATCATGTCACCTACAGCGATATCACCTCCCGTGTCGGCCTGCGCCCTACAGGTTGGCCAGGCGGAGCGCACGGACACCGGCGGCTCCATGGGGGTAATCCGTACTCCTAACTGCCGTGTAGATCTTTGCATGAAATTGTTACGGCGTATCTAGGTTTCAGGGAAGGAGAGGTGATGTACGTATTCGCAAGGACTACATGGCGAATGTCGCTGGCAGGCTAATTCGGAATGCGGGTCGATTCACTGGTCGACAAAGCTACGAGGTGTTCAAAAGACGCTGAACTCCTGAATATGTTTTTCTCTGAAAAGTGCATCCCTCAATTTACTGACTTAACTTCTTGGCCTCTGACTTTTGACGTAATGCTTGTGGTTGCTGCAGGAAGACGACCTGGGAGAAATTGAAGTGAAGAACAAAAAGTTTGTAATTTTTTCACCGCCACTAACCAAGAGATACCAAGGGCTTGAGCACGTGCAGCATCGTCTGTCGATTGGCAAGAAAAAACACCAGCTCTGGCCTTTTGGTTCTCTTGTGTGCTTTGTTGCCATGGGGCATGCATTTGAGTGTTTGAGTTCTCAATAGTCAATCGCAAGGTTGATGGCATAAGATATTTAGTAAGTAGTGTTTTCCTGGTGCTGGACTGAATCTAATCATATATTCATTAAATTGTGTTTTGTGAGATGCTCCTCGGCTCAGCGTCTATATAATGTAACTTTCAGGTTGGGAGGATGATTTTAGTTCAGGCACATTTTACGGATGCAGTTTCTTTTCATTGCGTACCTTATCATTGCATCCGAGTATCCTCTATTATGGTGAGATTTAGAGGCTAGAGTTGTTGTATCTGTAAAGCATATCTTTTAATCCGTCTATCTTTTTGGTACACACTTTTAGTATGACAAGCACAATACAGGTAGTTCAATGATAACTCGACTAAGACTTGCAATATCCACTAGAATATGCATCATATTGCATTCAACAAAGAGGGGCAATAAGCATCACATTGCACTCAACTAAGAGGGGGCAATAAGCATCATAATTGCATATTCAGAGCAGTGCTAATACTTTCACAGTCTACGGATTTTCCTTTTACACAAAGGATTTTAGGATCGGTTTATGTACTGTATCTATATCTATACTACTATTAAACAAGCGAACATGAGTTTTGCTAAACGCACCCGTCTAATGTACCCACATCAACAGGGACTAAAAATAGCCTCACGATCAGTCCCACTAATTGAAATCTAACCGTCCAAAATAACAACTAACCCGCACTATGGGTACGTTTAGCAAATTTGTGGAGGCAGACGAAAACTCTGCCATCCGGCCATCGCCCATGTACACGCACGCTACGAGAGAAAAAAAACACAATCCAGATCACAATCCCTCCGCCGCCTCCTCTCCTCCACAAATTCCCCTCCAAAGCGGCCGCACCCCAAACCCTAGCCTCTCCTCTCCATCCTGCCGCCGCCGCCACCCTCTTTCCCCTTTTCTTCTTCCTCTCTTCCACGCGAAGCCGAGCGAGGTTGCCGCCGGACATCATCGACAAACCCGACTCCATGGCTTCCGTTGCACCGATCTGAGCGCGTCATATTCGTTGTCTACCTCGAACCAGGGCCCGGAGCCGCTCGGGAACCTGATCTCGCGCCGGCGGCCATGGAGAACCTGATCTCGCTCGTCAACAAGCTGCATCGGGCCTGCACTGCCCTCGGCGACCACGGCGAGGAGAGCGCCCTCCCCACCCTCTGGGACGCGCTGCCGTCCATCGCCGTCGTTGGAGGCCAGGTGCGTGCGTGCCCCCATTCGTTTTCACTGCCCTCGGTCGGATCTGGTGCCGCAGCTGTGCGGGGTTGGATCTCGTGAGCTACTGGTAGAACCGCGCGATTTAGTTGCGGAGACGCGGTTTAGCTATGCTTGGATCTGCGGGAACCAGGGGCCGGAGCCGCTCGGGAACGCCTACGGCGACTACGTCCGCCTGCGAGGAGTTTCGGCCGTCGTTGTCCCCAACATCTCCAGCTCGCATCCGTCGTCCCCAAGCTTCCCCGTCATGTCCTCGAGATGCGCCTCTACCTCCTCCATGATCTGACGCGCGTACCAGGAGCCGGAGCTGTCGGGATCGCGCCAAGCTCGACGACGCCGACGTCTTGTCGAACGATTCGGCAATCATGTCACCTACAGCGATATCACCTCCCGTGTCGGCCTGCGCCCTACAGGTTGGCCAGGCGGAGCGCACGGACACCGGCGGCTCCATGGGGGTAATCCGTACTCCTAACTGCCGTGTAGATCTTTGCATGAAATTGTTACGGCGTATCTAGGTTTCAGGGAAGGAGAGGTGATGTACGTATTCGCAAGGACTACATGGCGAATGTCGCTGGCAGGCTAATTCGGAATGCGGGTCGATTCACTGGTCGACAAAGCTACGAGGTGTTCAAAAGACGCTGAACTCCTGAATATGTTTTTCTCTGAAAAGTGCATCCCTCAATTTACTGACTTAACTTCTTGGCCTCTGACTTTTGACGTAATGCTTGTGGTTGCTGCAGGAAGACGACCTGGGAGAAATTGAAGTGAAGAACAAAAAGTTTGTAATTTTTTCACCGCCACTAACCAAGAGATACCAAGGGCTTGAGCACGTGCAGCATCGTCTGTCGATTGGCAAGAAAAAACACCAGCTCTGGCCTTTTGGTTCTCTTGTGTGCTTTGTTGCCATGGGGCATGCATTTGAGTGTTTGAGTTCTCAATAGTCAATCGCAAGGTTGATGGCATAAGATATTTAGTAAGTAGTGTTTTCCTGGTGCTGGACTGAATCTAATCATATATTCATTAAATTGTGTTTTGTGAGATGCTCCTCGGCTCAGCGTCTATATAATGTAACTTTCAGGTTGGGAGGATGATTTTAGTTCAGGCACATTTTACGGATGCAGTTTCTTTTCATTGCGTACCTTATCATTGCATCCGAGTATCCTCTATTATGGTGAGATTTAGAGGCTAGAGTTGTTGTATCTGTAAAGCATATCTTTTAATCCGTCTATCTTTTTGGTACACACTTTTAGTATGACAAGCACAATACAGGTAGTTCAATGATAACTCGACTAAGACTTGCAATATCCACTAGAATATGCATCATATTGCATTCAACAAAGAGGGGCAATAAGCATCACATTGCACTCAACTAAGAGGGGGCAATAAGCATCATAATTGCATATTCAGAGCAGTGCTAATACTTTCACAGTCTACGGATTTTCCTTTTACACAAAGGATTTTAGGATCGGTTTATGTACTGTATCTATATCTATACTACTATTAAACAAGCGAACATGAGTTTTGCTAAACGCACCCGTCTAATGTACCCACATCAACAGGGACTAAAAATAGCCTCACGATCAGTCCCACTAATTGAAATCTAACCGTCCAAAATAACAACTAACCCGCACTATGGGTACGTTTAGCAAATTTGTGGAGGCAGACGAAAACTCTGCCATCCGGCCATCGCCCATGTACACGAACGCTACGAGAGAAAAAAAACACAATCCAGATCACAATCCCTCCGCCGCCTCCTCTCCTCCACAAATTCCCCTCCAAAGCGGCCGCACCCCAAACCCTAGCCTCTCCTCTCCATCCTGCCGCCGCCGCCACCCTCTTTCCCCTTTTCTTCTTCCTCTCTTCCACGCGAAGCCGAGCGAGGTTGCCGCCGGACATCATCGACAAACCCGACTCCATGGCTTCCGTTGCACCGATCTGAGCGCGTCATATTCGTTGTCTACCTCGAACCAGGGCCCGGAGCCGCTCGGGAACCTGATCTCGCGCCGGCGGCCATGGAGAACCTGATCTCGCTCGTCAACAAGCTGCATCGGGCCTGCACTGCCCTCGGCGACCACGGCGAGGAGAGCGCCCTCCCCACCCTCTGGGACGCGCTGCCGTCCATCGCCGTCGTTGGAGGCCAGGTGCGTGCGTGCCCCCATTCGTTTTCACTGCCCTCGGTCGGATCTGGTGCCGCAGCTGTGCGGGGTTGGATCTCGTGAGCTACTGGTAGAACCGCGCGATTTAGTTGCGGAGACGCGGTTTAGCTATGCTTGGATCTGCGGGAACCAGGGGCCGGAGCCGCTCGGGAACGCCTACGGCGACTACGTCCGCCTGCGAGGAGTTTCGGCCGTCGTTGTCCCCAACATCTCCAGCTCGCATCCGTCGTCCCCAAGCTTCCCCGTCATGTCCTCGAGATGCGCCTCTACCTCCTCCATGATCTGACGCGCGTACCAGGAGCCGGAGCTGTCGGGATCGCGCCAAGCTCGACGACGCCGACGTCTTGTCGAACGATTCGGCAATCATGTCACCTACAGCGATATCACCTCCCGTGTCGGCCTGCGCCCTACAGGTTGGCCAGGCGGAGCGCACGGACACCGGCGGCTCCATGGGGGTAATCCGTACTCCTAACTGCCGTGTAGATCTTTGCATGAAATTGTTACGGCGTATCTAGGTTTCAGGGAAGGAGAGGTGATGTACGTATTCGCAAGGACTACATGGCGAATGTCGCTGGCAGGCTAATTCGGAATGCGGGTCGATTCACTGGTCGACAAAGCTACGAGGTGTTCAAAAGACGCTGAACTCCTGAATATGTTTTTCTCTGAAAAGTGCATCCCTCAATTTACTGACTTAACTTCTTGGCCTCTGACTTTTGACGTAATGCTTGTGGTTGCTGCAGGAAGACGACCTGGGAGAAATTGAAGTGAAGAACAAAAAGTTTGTAATTTTTTCACCGCCACTAACCAAGAGATACCAAGGGCTTGAGCACGTGCAGCATCGTCTGTCGATTGGCAAGAAAAAACACCAGCTCTGGCCTTTTGGTTCTCTTGTGTGCTTTGTTGCCATGGGGCATGCATTTGAGTGTTTGAGTTCTCAATAGTCAATCGCAAGGTTGATGGCATAAGATATTTAGTAAGTAGTGTTTTCCTGGTGCTGGACTGAATCTAATCATATATTCATTAAATTGTGTTTTGTGAGATGCTCCTCGGCTCAGCGTCTATATAATGTAACTTTCAGGTTGGGAGGATGATTTTAGTTCAGGCACATTTTACGGATGCAGTTTCTTTTCATTGCGTACCTTATCATTGCATCCGAGTATCCTCTATTATGGTGAGATTTAGAGGCTAGAGTTGTTGTATCTGTAAAGCATATCTTTTAATCCGTCTATCTTTTTGGTACACACTTTTAGTATGACAAGCACAATACAGGTAGTTCAATGATAACTCGACTAAGACTTGCAATATCCACTAGAATATGCATCATATTGCATTCAACAAAGAGGGGCAATAAGCATCACATTGCACTCAACTAAGAGGGGGCAATAAGCATCATAATTGCATATTCAGAGCAGTGCTAATACTTTCACAGTCTACGGATTTTCCTTTTACACAAAGGATTTTAGGATCGGTTTATGTACTGTATCTATATCTATACTACTATTAAACAAGCGAACATGAGTTTTGCTAAACGCACCCGTCTAATGTACCCACATCAACAGGGACTAAAAATAGCCTCACGATCAGTCCCACTAATTGAAATCTAACCGTCCAAAATAACAACTAACCCGCACTATGGGTACGTTTAGCAAATTTGTGGAGGCAGACGAAAACTCTGCCATCCGGCCATCGCCCATGTACACGCACGCTACGAGAGAAAAAAAACACAATCCAGATCACAATCCCTCCGCCGCCTCCTCTCCTCCACAAATTCCCCTCCAAAGCGGCCGCACCCCAAACCCTAGCCTCTCCTCTCCATCCTGCCGCCGCCGCCACCCTCTTTCCCCTTTTCTTCTTCCTCTCTTCCACGCGAAGCCGAGCGAGGTTGCCGCCGGACATCATCGACAAACCCGACTCCATGGCTTCCGTTGCACCGATCTGAGCGCGTCATATTCGTTGTCTACCTCGAACCAGGGCCCGGAGCCGCTCGGGAACCTGATCTCGCGCCGGCGGCCATGGAGAACCTGATCTCGCTCGTCAACAAGCTGCATCGGGCCTGCACCGCCCTCGGCGACCACGGCGAGGAGAGCGCCCTCCCCACCCTCTGGGACGCGCTGCCGTCCATCGCCGTCGTTGGAGGCCAGGTGCGTGCGTGCCCCCATTCGTTTTCACTGCCCTCGGTCGGATCTGGTGCCGCAGCTGTGCGGGGTTGGATCTCGTGAGCTACTGGTAGAACCGCGCGATTTAGTTGCGGAGACGCGGTTTAGCTATGCTTGGATCTGCGGGAACCAGGGGCCGGAGCCGCTCGGGAACGCCTACGGCGACTACGTCCGCCTGCGAGGAGTTTCGGCCGTCGTTGTCCCCAACATCTCCAGCTCGCATCCGTCGTCCCCAAGCTTCCCCGTCATGTCCTCGAGATGCGCCTCTACCTCCTCCATGATCTGACGCGCGTACCAGGAGCCGGAGCTGTCGGGATCGCGCCAAGCTCGACGACGCCGACGTCTTGTCGAACGATTCGGCAATCATGTCACCTACAGCGATATCACCTCCCGTGTCGGCCTGCGCCCTACAGGTTGGCCAGGCGGAGCGCACGGACACCGGCGGCTCCATGGGGGTAATCCGTACTCCTAACTGCCGTGTAGATCTTTGCATGAAATTGTTACGGCGTATCTAGGTTTCAGGGAAGGAGAGGTGATGTACGTATTCGCAAGGACTACATGGCGAATGTCGCTGGCAGGCTAATTCGGAATGCGGGTCGATTCACTGGTCGACAAAGCTACGAGGTGTTCAAAAGACGCTGAACTCCTGAATATGTTTTTCTCTGAAAAGTGCATCCCTCAATTTACTGACTTAACTTCTTGGCCTCTGACTTTTGACGTAATGCTTGTGGTTGCTGCAGGAAGACGACCTGGGAGAAATTGAAGTGAAGAACAAAAAGTTTGTAATTTTTTCACCGCCACTAACCAAGAGATACCAAGGGCTTGAGCACGTGCAGCATCGTCTGTCGATTGGCAAGAAAAAACACCAGCTCTGGCCTTTTGGTTCTCTTGTGTGCTTTGTTGCCATGGGGCATGCATTTGAGTGTTTGAGTTCTCAATAGTCAATCGCAAGGTTGATGGCATAAGATATTTAGTAAGTAGTGTTTTCCTGGTGCTGGACTGAATCTAATCATATATTCATTAAATTGTGTTTTGTGAGATGCTCCTCGGCTCAGCGTCTATATAATGTAACTTTCAGGTTGGGAGGATGATTTTAGTTCAGGCACATTTTACGGATGCAGTTTCTTTTCATTGCGTACCTTATCATTGCATCCGAGTATCCTCTATTATGGTGAGATTTAGAGGCTAGAGTTGTTGTATCTGTAAAGCATATCTTTTAATCCGTCTATCTTTTTGGTACACACTTTTAGTATGACAAGCACAATACAGGTAGTTCAATGATAACTCGACTAAGACTTGCAATATCCACTAGAATATGCATCATATTGCATTCAACAAAGAGGGGCAATAAGCATCACATTGCACTCAACTAAGAGGGGGCAATAAGCATCATAATTGCATATTCAGAGCAGTGCTAATACTTTCACAGTCTACGGATTTTCCTTTTACACAAAGGATTTTAGGATCGGTTTATGTACTGTATCTATATGCTTTAAAAATATAGTACATAATGAACTAATTGATGGAATATAGTTCTCCTTTTGTATATGGTATATGATTTTTTTTACTATTTATGTATTTTTTTCAAGGTTGCAAGCAAGTGCATGATTTGATGACACTTTCACCAAAATGGGTTGTTAATTATCTGAATTTTGTTGTTAGCTGAAAGTGTTAGTTGTTATCCACATGAGAAATCACCAATAAGATAAGGACATTTTTTGCTGAACTCAGTTGTTACTTATTTGAATTCAGTAGTTATCAACATTGAGTATTGCCAGCAACATAACTTCTTCATACTGTACCAGTAAGGACGTCCTCAACCGGCCGTTGTCGTCAGAACCCTTCCCTCCGCCGGTAGCCTCACCCTTGCTACCGTCGAATTTGGTTTTGCTATGAGGAGTTGGTGCTGTGGACTGTGGTCCTGAAGTTTCATTTGTGGGGCTCAAGTTGTCTGGGAGCTCTTCCTCCCTTGAGCAGCACAAAGGCCGGAAATAAACTATGAATTTTCTCATTTTCTGGAGGTGATTAATTTTCATCCGCAGTTCATCACTTTTACTTATTTTTCTGCAAGTATTTCTTGATCAAATATATGTTTCTCACTCTGACATATCTTTGTACCACCACAGCTTTTCCCAATATGCATGTGAATGTGACCTCTTGCCTGTGAAGATTTCCTGAAGAGATATTGTGCGGATGGTGATGAGGTACTTAATGATATTACTGCAGACCTATCAACATACAGAAACAATTACATTGGACACCAGAATGATAACCGCTTCTACAGGCGAGCAGAGCAACAGTTTGACAAGCTCTTTGATCATCTGTGATACCGCTGTTGATACAGAGCTTTGCTGCACCTTTGTTTCAGTGTTATACATTCTTATCTGAAGAAGCTGAGACGCTTAATTGGAGTTTCTCTTCATTATGACATGTCCTTTTCATATTTTTCTTTCTTTCTAACTCATTTTCATCCCTTTTGTATACATGGTCCATTGTTTCAAGCAAAGCGAGGGCACTTAATGTATTACCTAAGTGAGTTCAATGTAAAAAGCTGTCAAAGAATAAATGAAACTATTTTAATCTTGTCTGGCGATCTGTTTTGTCTGTGTGTACTTGAGCCATAATCTAAGGGAACTTGGATCCTCTTATGTGTTAGCCTGTTGTGGATCGTTGCCATGTGAACAATTTCCTACCTCTTATGGTGTACTAGATATTTGAGTTTTTCCCTACCTTCTATGAACAATTTATAAATGGTAAGACAAAGCCACAAAGGTGTATTTGATGTTAAATCGTGGGTGAGCATTTTTATTTATTTGAAGGATGAACAAAATAATAGAATATATGTGTGCAATACCAACTGATCAACAAGACAACAAGTGTATGGGCATGTTTACATCTCTGCCGTTTTGAAATTTAGGAATAGCTATCATTAAACAATTCGTTTTCGTTGGTTGTAACGAGTGCATTGACAAATGAAATCACGACGGACAATCATGAATGAAAAATCGTGCGTTGCACGTGCAAACTTACTAGTGCTTTAAAAATATAGTACATAATGAACTAATTGATGGAATATAGTTCTCCTTTTGTATATGGTATATGATTTTTTTACTATTTATGTATTTTTTTCAAGGTTGCAAGCAAGTGCATGATTTGATGACACTTTCACCAAAATGGGTTGTTAATTATCTGAATTTTGTTGTTAGCTGAAAGTGTTAGTTGTTATCCACATGAGAAATCACCAATAAGATAAGGACATTTTTTGCTGAACTCAGTTGTTACTTATTTGAATTCAGTAGTTATCAACATTGAGTATTGCCAGCAACATAACTTCTTCATACTGTACCAGTGAGGACGTCCTCAACCGGCCGTTGTCGTCAGAACCCTTCCCTCCGCCGGTAGCCTCACCCTTGCTACCGTCGAATTTGGTTTTGCTATGAGGAGTTGGTGCTGTGGACTGTGGTCCTGAAGTTTCATTTGTGGGGCTCAAGTTGTCTGGGAGCTCTTCCTCCCTTGAGCAGCACAAAGGCCGGAAATAAACTATGAATTTTCTCATTTTCTGGAGGTGATTAATTTTCATCCGCAGTTCATCACTTTTACTTATTTTTCTGCAAGTATTTCTTGATCAAATATATGTTTCTCACTCTGACATATCTTTGTACCACCACAGCTTTTCCCAATATGCATGTGAATGTGACCTCTAATGCTCTTGCCTGTGAAGATTTCCTGAAGAGATATTGTGCGGATGGTGATGAGGTACTTAATGATATTACTGCAGACCTATCAACATACAGAAACAATTACATTGGACACCAGAATGATAACCGCTTCTACAGGCGAGCAGAGCAACAGTTTGACAAGCTCTTTGATCATCTGTGATACCGCTGTTGATACAGAGCTTTGCTGCACCTTTGTTTCAGTGTTATACATTCTTATCTGAAGAAGCTGAGACGCTTAATTGGAGTTTCTCTTCATTATGACATGTCCTTTTCATATTTTTCTTTCTTTCTAACTCATTTTCATCCCTTTTGTATACATGGTCCATTGTTTCAAGCAAAGCGAGGGCACTTAATGTATTACCTAAGTGAGTTCAATGTAAAAAGCTGTCAAAGAATAAATGAAACTATTTTAATCTTGTCTGGCGATCTGTTTTGTCTGTGTGTACTTGAGCCATAATCTAAGGGAACTTGGATCCTCTTATGTGTTAGCCTGTTGTGGATCGTTGCCATGTGAACAATTTCCTACCTCTTATGGTGTACTAGATATTTGAGTTTTTCCCTACCTTCTATGAACAATTTATAAATGGTAAGACAAAGCCGCAAAGGTGTATTTGATGTTAAATCGTGGGTGAGCCTTTTTATTTATTTGAAGGATGAACAAAATAATAGAATATATGTGTGCAATACCAACTGATCAACAAGACAACAAGTGTATGGGCATGTTTACATCTCTGCCGTTTTGAAATTTAGGAATAGCTATCATTAAACAATTCGTTTTCGTTGATTGTAACGAGTGCATTGACAAATGAAATCACGACGGACAATCATGAATGAAAAATCGCGTTGCACGTGCAAACTTACTAGTATTGGTAAACTTGAGTAAACTACATACGCCGCGGATAGCAAAAAAAAAAAAAATGTGACGGCCGGGGTGGCATTGAGGAGATCCTCCACCAACGGCGACCTCCGTTTCTTTTTGTTGCAGTCGCTGCAACTGAGTACACGGAGCCCGGAGCTTGTTTTAAAAAAAGCCTAGAAAGCGACGGTGCAGTAGACCGTAAAGCTGTTGCAGCCGTCAGTATCGATATATACATACCAACACCAATACGTTAGGTTACCCCGGCCGAGCATAAATTAAGAAACACGGAGTCCTAGCGAGGACGAATTATAAGAGAAGAATTCAGGATTTGTTTTGTGCTGTAAATGCGTAGCGTGACATGCCTCCGACGAATATAGAAATGGCACGGTGTCAAGCGGCCAAAACTTTCCTCTGGCTCTGCCGGATGTTTCATCTTTGGGTTTTTTTACCAGCGACAAATGGCGGGTTTATGACCAAGTAAGAATCTTCCAAAAACAGTCGGGCAGGGGTCTCCCGGAGCCAGAGTTCAGAACACGGAGCAGTACTGCGGTGTAGTTGGCCAAGCTAGTGTTTCTTGGAATCTCGGCAGTCTAAAATTAACTCTGCATCACTGTGTTGAGAGACGGAGCTTACGAAGTTGGACCATCTTTTTTTTTTTTTTTTTGAGCAAACGAAGTTGGACCATCTAGAAGTCAATGAACGGCGGAAGTAGATAACGGCCCGCCCTGAAGAGGCCGCAGCTAATAAACTCGTCAAATTGAAATTATATATAGGACATGTATAAGGGAAATCCGCTTCGGTGCCCCGGAGCATATGCTCCCGGTATTTTCAAAAAAATATAAAAAATAAAAAACTGTTCAAAAAATTCCCAAAAAAATCACGCACGTACCTGAACATGGTGATCGTGACAAATTTCGTACCGAAATGACACCGTATGCGCCCTGGGCAAAAATGACAAAATTCTGACAGCAAATTCAAATTTTCGGATCTCATTTGCTGTCAGAATTTTGTCATTTTTTCCCAGGGCGCATACGATAACATTTCGATGCGAAATTTTTCACGACGATGCTCACCATGCTCAGGTACGTGCATGATTTTTTCCGTAATTTTTTGAACAGTTTTTTATTTTTTAAATTTTGTCAAAAATACCGGGAGCATATGCTCCCGGGCACCAAAACGCCGCCCTCCATGTATAACGGTTTTATCATTATAATAAACGTAGCATACTAGCATGACTGCTAGTTGGAAGAGAGAGAAATGAAAAGAAGTGTTTGTTTTTTCTTAACTAAGAGATGATCTCTTAACATAATTTATCTCACAATATATTTAGAGATATCTGATTACTATTAAAGATAAGATTAAAAATAACCCATTATACATCATATTTTATTGTCATATCTAGATTAGATGACATGTTTATGATAAGATGGTCTTATCAACCATTGTACATGCCCTTATGCCCTTATCGACTGTGGCCAAGTATATCCGCCTTCTCATTTATGGGAAAGGAAACTACATCACTAATTTCTAAATATATTTGTATGGAGTATTGAAATCAATACCTGCCAAAGAAAATGATTTTGGGAACGTAGCAGGGTCTCGAACGGCGATTATTCCTTTCCATAGCGACCTACGAGGTGGGCCATCACATCGATCACCAAACGCAGGTCCGGAGCCTCCGCAAATAAATACCGGTTTACCCCATCCCAACACAAACACAAAACCCCCATCATCCTATTCTATAATCCTCGGTCGCGAGAGGTCCTGAAGAACCTAAACTATCCCAGGAGTCAGTCAGGCCTGCCGCGACTCCGTCAGTTCGGCGTCCAACGCCACGCTCGCCGTCTCGAGACACGCGATCCAGCTTCTTTGGTGGTATCACAAATCCTTGTTCCTTTCCGCATTGTCGTCGTCGACGGAGACGGAGACGGCATGATGGACTCGTGCAAGGGCGGCGGCGGCGGCGAGGCGAGGCGGATCAACGTTGTGTATTTCTTGAGCCGCGGAGGCAGGACGGACCAGCCCCACCTCTTCCGCGTCAACCTCGGCCACCTCCACCGCGCCGGCGTGCGCCTCCGCGGTACGTCCCTCCGCCCGTGCTGTACGCGCGCCATTGTTGGTTAGTCGATCCGTTTTATGCAGCAGCAGCTAATCGCAATGGCGTACGTTGATTGATCCAGATGTGAAGAGGTGGCTCTCGGAGGTCCGCGGCAAGGACATGCCGGACAACTTCTCCTGGTCTTACAAAAGGTAGTATAATTTTGGGAAGGAAACTAATAATTCGATCAGTCCCCGGCCTTGATTGATTGCCGTTTCTTTCTCCGGCAACGTTTTAGTATCTCCCATTGATTGATTTGCTTAATTGCCTGATGACTTTCCATTCGTGATCCTGCAGCTATGTTTCCATAATATGCTAGCTCCTCCCGTTAATTGTTTCCATGATAATATGATATGCTGCAGGAAGTACAAGGCCGGGTACGTATGGCAGGACCTGCTGGACGATGACCTCATCGCGCCCGTCTCCGGGAACGAGTACGTGCTCAAGGGCTGCGACGTGCGACGAACGCCTCCCCCTTGCGCCGACGGGCCAGGTGACTGTCTGTCTGTCTCGATATGATTTTTTAGTTCGATGTTGAAATTAACTTCGACAAATTGTGGTTGTATAGCAGAGGAAAAGAAACTGAACAGGAAGGGAAATCGTGAGCAGGAGGAGCTCCGCGTCCAGGTGACACGAGACTACGACGAGAGCTCCCCGAAGCCGCCGCTGCCGACGACAGACCAGGACTCTTTCGGCGGCGACGACGACGACGACGGAGAGCCAGCGCGTCTCGAAAAGCCGTTCAGGATCGTTTTGCCGCAGGAATTTCATCAGCGAAAGCAGCGAGAAGCGGCGGTGAGAAATACAGCGACCGAGCAGCAGGCGGTGGTAGCGGCGCAGACGGCGGCAATGGGCGGCGGCGAGAAGAAGCAGCGCCCTGCCGTGGGGAGGATGCGCGTGGCGCGGGTGCTCCACAGCATCCTGACTTGCGGCGCGGCGGCCGACGGCGTCGACGACGCCGCGCTCCGGCCCATCGTGCCGCGGCAGGGCGCCGGCGCCGTGGACGACGACGACAACAACGGCTTGTCGAGGACGCCCCTATGCCTCCCCGGCATCGATGGCTGCGGCATCCGGTGAGTACATGATTGATTATCAAACTGTTTTGATGGCTTCTACAATTTGAATTAAATACCAAGTTCTTGGCGACGTGACAGCATGAGCAGCAGGAAGGTGAAGATGCACCGAGCTGGCGGGAAAGACGGCAAGGCGAACCGGGACGGCGGGAGGCGAGACCGCGTCGCCGCCGCTCACAAGCCGGCAACTCTGCCGCGCTGCTCGTAAGCATCCTATGGCTATGGCTACTCTCAGTAAACTCGCTCGTTTCTCTCAACGGATTTAGCTAGACCACTCTGTGTTACCGGTTCTGACCGGTTCCTGTGCTCGAGACGGCCATGGGACGCGTGCTATAGCTCCTAGCTTCGAATTCCTGCTGTTTCGATCGGCAGGATGCGTGCAACTATTATTCTACAGATTATCGCGTCTCTGTAGATTAGTCATGAAATTGACGTCTGAACTATGAATGAAGGCTTCTTTAGAAGAAGAAAAATTGAATGCGAAGAGTGCTTAGATAATTAGATTAATTCTTCAGATTTCATGGACCCTTTCGTTTGAAAATAGTCGCAACTCGCAAAGCAAGTTCTGTACTGACAAGTGCTAACACCCCTCGTTCTCGATGCAGGCAATGCGGGAAGGGATTCAAGCCGCAGGAGCTGCACTTGCACATGCAGTCGTGCAGGGGCTTGAGGGAGAGGATGAGGAGCAGCGCCGCCAACGCGCGGGCGAGCGTGGACAGGAGCCGGAACTCCACATCGAAGGGCCGCGACGTGTCCTCCACGGAGCGACCACACACTGCGTTCCTCCTCACCGAGTCGTGATCTAGTATGTTATAAGATGTAAATGTGATTATGTGAACCGGTGGGTCCGTTCCTGGTCAATTTTTGAATTGTTTAGCTTGGCAGTGGAATGCTCTTACTTGATTGTGTCCATCCTTTTTCTTTTGAGATCCTATGGCGAGAAGTGAGTCCGCACTGCTCGTTGCATTCACCCGGATGTTAATACCATTGTTACAAAGTTCGCAGCATGGCTGGACGATTACAGTGAGGCAACCCAAGCACAAAGGACAATCGAAACAATAACAATGGGCCACTCTAAGCATGGGCGCAAGATAAGAAGAGATTACAAAGTGACTATGAACAACTTTACCATCGATCAATTCAAACCTACAGGAACACCATAGAGATATTTCACCAAGGATCCAAGCTTGCCCGGCATGTGTTGACATGAATATAGTTTGATAGCTCTAGTCTTCATCAAGCCAGCCGGATGTGGCTATTTGGTTAACACTCTTGCCAAAAAAAAAATCCACTCGCCCTTTAGGGGAAGGAATGTCGGAGGGGTGGACAATGTGCTTCCTACTAGTGCGTTGCCTTCCCTCTCCCCGCCCCCATTGCTCTCTAGTTGCATCTCACTATGTTATTCCCATTGAGGGTTCTTTTGGTTCAAAATAAAAATGAAGTGATCATAATAATACCAAATTTTCCTACGATGACACTATTCACCTTTCAGTTCAGATGAGTGGAGCAAAGGAAAAACATAGATTGGTTTCCTTTGATCTAAGTTTTAAAGGAAAAGCCACATAAATGTTGCAATCCATTTGGATCACCTTTTCAAATTTCCACACCAGAAGAACGAGACGGAGATCTTTAGTGACATAATAACATTCTAATTATACTTTCTCACATGGTTTGATTTTGATCTGGAAATATTTATTAGAATTCTTGTGTTTTCTTCTATTCCTGTGAACCAACCAGCCAAATTTACATAATCATGTATTTTTCAATCCTCAATTTTTTCACATGCATTCTGTTCATATTACCGTGATTTCGTATTTCAGTGTTTTCGAATTCTACAAACCAAACAAATCATCGGGAAATGAAATCGAGATGCGCCCGATCGACAACGCCAATAGTATTTCTTATTGAAAAAAGACCACATTGAAATTTATTTTTCATCATAAATCTTTTGTTTGTTCCAAAACGAACCTTCGACCAACACAACAATGAATGGTTGCCGCCGACAAGCATGATGATGACATTAGGCTTGGCATTCGTTCGTGCGACAGCTAGAGATGTAGAGGAGCTGCGAGTGTTTTTGAGTGGGGATGTGGCCGAACGAGTTCAAGGGTCGACGAGGAAGAGCGAGTCGTTGTAATGGACTATCCTGATTTAGCGTCATGGTTGGGATTTTGACTTGATGGAACGTGACGATCCAAATATTCTTAAGGGGATTGGAGATTGGAGAGGATTTGGTGGAACCCTTTCTTTTACTCAATGGTTTGGATGTTGACTCGATGAACAATTTTACCATTTTTGGGCCACATGTTATCCATGCAAGGCCTAATTTTATATTTCATCCTTAGGCCCTGTTTGGGATGGCGTAAGATTTTTCCGGTCGATATTTTTACACTGCTCTTGGCATGTCGAATACACAGAGCTAACAAGGTCCTGTTATTTTTTACGACCGTTTTCATTAGAATACGGCTGACGTGGGGTTACCACGGCAAATCCCTTGGATGACATCCTCGGATTTCGTAAGAAGGGGAGGAAGATGGTAGCGCCGGTGGAATCGTCGGCTAACAAGCAAGATTTACACAGGTTCAGGCCCCCGAAGGGTAATACCCTACTTCCTGTTCGTCTGATATTGAATTCAAGGTGTACAAAGGGCTACAATGGTGACCACGGCAGATGCGATCTAGCTAGGGTTTTGGTATTGGAAGAGTGCTTTTATTTTAGGTCAGCGGTCCTCCCAGCCTTGATATAGGAGCCTGGGTCCTGGGAGTTCGCTACTAACTCGGTTTTGGCAAGTAAGGAAAGGTTAAACCGCCTTTGGGTTCCTCATAGCTTGGGACACACTCCTCGTTGCGAGCCTCCATAATGGGTTGTCCCGTGGACTCCATGTGGGCCGTGGTCTAGGTGTGCACCAGGTATCCTCATGGTGGTACACCCAAAGGGTACACCCATGTCAACGGCGATCCAAACGGACCCTTAAGGAGATTGGGGATTGGAGAGGATTTGGTAGAACCCTTTGTTTTACCCAATGTCTTTAAATACTCTTCGTCCTAACCCACTAGTATGGTGAAGCGCTTTTAATTCCCAATGATAAGGAGTGTGTGGGGATATATTGGAATTATCCCATCCATATACAGGCTTGGTAAACAAACTATAGAACATTTTTAGGGATCTTGAAGTAGAATGTGATAATCTCCTCCAATCAACATGTATACACTTCAATTATATTAGAAGTCCGGCTAAGATTTTTCTGGGTTAAACGAGATACTCCATCCGTTCCATTTTATTCTACATCCTAAAAAAATGCAGACTGGTGTTGAACTTTAATATCACGGTAAACAATGCATTTTTTTCTTACCAAAGTTTAATTAAATGCTAGCATGCAATTTGATTGAACATGAGTGGTTGAGATTTAATATTGAGCTATTATCGGGGGATATATTAATGGGAAGCATGTTTCTTACAATAAAATATAGACTAAATTTGAACACATATTTGGCCCAGAATATAAATTAAACCGGAACGGATTGGAGTATACAGTACACTATTCTATGAGTTCTTGTTTCAGATTTAAGAGATGTTTTAAGAGAAAAAAAAGTGAACTTCACCAGTGAAGACAAGTGGACTTTCTTTGTTATATCTACTCTACCGAAATGGAATCTTAAAAGAAAATCGGGAAAAAATGTATAACTCCTTCGGCCGAACACGTTTCTCTATTCTTGGCAACCTCCCGTCTATGCAAAAGGTCAGTCGCCCAGCAACACAGCAACCTCTTCCCCTCCAACTCCAACTAGAGCGCCCCCCATGACGCCCCGCTCCTTCGACGACGCGCTGGCCGCGGCGCGCCCGTTCCTCCGCGGCGAGGAGTCCCACTCCGACCCGTCCCTCCCCGCCCTCTCCGCCGTGCTGCGCGCCGCCGGCGCGGGCGAGTGCTGGCACAAGCACGACACCTTCCTCGCCCACCTCCTCGAGGTCCACCGGATCCTCCACCTCTGGGCGGCCCCCGACGCCGTGTGCCGGTGCGGCCTCTACCACTCCGCATACTCCAACTCCTACGTCAACCTCGCCATCTTCGAGCCCGACGTCAGCCGCGGCCGCGTCGCCGCCGTCGTGGGGGACGAAGCCGAGCGGCTCGTCCACCTCTTCTGCATCGTCCCGCGCCAGCAGATCATACACGACGACCTGCTCTTCCACTACGCGGACGAGGACCTCGTGGCTGACCTGGCCCGGTCCGAGGAGTCCGTCCGGGACGCGCGCCAAGGGGTGTTCCAGGAGGCCGAGCCCTGGCGCAGCAAGATCCAGCGGCTACTCCCGGCCGCCGGCATCACTGTCAAGCACATCAGGTGTTTATTTATTGATTATGATAGCATTTTTTTGGTTCCTGCTTGCTTGGAATCACTCGACTCATTTACAGAACTGAACGGAACATTGTTGTGCAGTGTTTGGAAGTACTGGCAGATGAATAGAGTTCACTGAGAAATACAAGATAATAGTTTAAGAACTGAGGATCAAGTACTCTTATATAGCTGATCATTACAAGTTTTAAGATTCAGGATTTGCCAGTTATTAGGACTCATATAGTATTTATCAAGAATTTAGGACCTAACTTATAACCTACCAAGGGTCCCCACCTTTCAAACTGATGCAAAAATACTCCCTCTGTTTCATTGTTGCTGATTTAGTACAAATTTGTGCTAAATCAGCGACACTTAATATGGAACGGAGAGAGTACTTTGTTTCAGGCACTTTATACAGGTCAAAATCTCATTTCCCTGTCACAGATGTAGTTAGAACAGTATTGAGTGTCCTGCCAAGAAGATTTAGAACAGTACCCCGTGGCAACTTGCCCATACATGTTAACTGGGAAGTCTGGAATATTTCTATTTAATTTGGTTATTTCTGCTGCAACCAATGTTTTCAAAATACTTGCAATAATTCGGCTTAGTTTGGGAGCTCAGTTTTCTTAAAACTACAGTATTCAAAAAAATGAAGTATTTGAGTGCCATTTGAGTGCCAGGCGGATGGATACTTCAGTTTCGTGCTTTAGGAAAAAAGAGGTCAAGACCAAAGTTTCTGAAACGACAAAAAATGAAGTATTGGGGGAATACTTCAGTTTTAAAACCACATCATTCAATGCATCCAAACACCTCAAAGTATTTAATACTTCAGTTTATTTAGAAACCATAGTATTCTTATAATACTTCAAAAATACTTTGATGCCGAACGGGCCCTTCAGGATGAACTACTAGCCACCACAATTAACACTAAAGATATCTATTCTGAACCTTATCCAAAATTCAGACTATGCAACCGAGTAAAGCGAAAGAAAATTTCTTAGAAAACTACTCCCTATTCCTTACACAAACTAAATGAAATTTTTGATAAATGTGGTTCTGCAATCTGCATCCACTGTGCACCTGATGTGAATCATTACCCTGCAGGACCGGTGAGGATGTGGCTCTCTCTAGGCGTGTAGCGGCGACATTCCTTCTGATGACAATGGCAGACTTCAGTGACCAGCTGTTCGACTGGCAGGATCGCCTCTTCGACAACACCAACGGCCGCCTTGAGTTTCGAGGCAACAACTGGACGTCGCTGTGGCCTGGCACCGGCAAGCCCGGCCTCTGGACCACGTCCATCTCCCGCATGGGCGCGCTCTATAGCCTCATCGTTCGTGAAGAGGAGATATACATAGCTCAGCGAGCTCATACCGCCGGCCAAGAAGCCGATGACTCAGCTGCCCGCGACGAGGACATCGCCCTAGTGATCCCTCCGGTATTCGATGGCTGCACCAAGGTGCTCAACACCGATGAACAGAAGGCAGCGCGAGACCTCTACTGGGAAGCAGTGTGCAGCGACGAGGCGGCGGAGCGGTGCAAAGTCGAGGAGCTCCTCCGGGAGAGCATTGCCAAGAACCCGTTTGTGGGGGAGCCTCGGCTGGTCCTCGCGCAGGTGTGCCTCAACACGGAGATGTACGAGGAGGCGCAGGAGCAGGCGGAGGAAGGGCTAAAGCTGCTGCTGGAGTGGGGGAGCAGCTGGGACAAGAGGATGCCGTGGGAGGGGTGGGTGTCCTGGGGCAGAGCCATGCTGACCAAGGCCAAGGAGAAGGATTGGCCTCATACCTCCTTTGGCATCCTCAGCCTAGGCCTTGTCAAGTAGCTGCTTTGTGTTATGATCTCGGCATATGGTTAGCACGACAGATACGGAATGATATACCTGCAGCAATTAAATAAGTGACTTCACAGACATTGGGATGGATTTACCATTTTCCTTGTAAGAAAGAGGCAATTGTAATTATAGTACACATAGTGTATTGATGTCTATTCAGAAGTATGAATAAATTGTTTTGGTTATATTGTCAACAACAATACTCCCCAGTTTCCTTACAAGTTAAATGACCAGGGCATCATGTAAATATGTTAAGTGTACTGTATGAACACCAAATCAAGAAAGACAAGTATCCAACAAAATTTGATTTGAAGATTTTAGGAAATCAAAGAGTGTCACTCCTGTACCAGAATATAGGATATTGCATTATCTGCCCTGACAGCATTGAACTTTGCTGCATATTAACTGCAAAATTCTCTCTACTGATGACCTTAGCAAGCCTATGTAGCAAGCAGCAATGCATCAGATTACCAAACATCTTAGATGGCAATTCTTTTACAGAGCCCGTTCATGAACCACCTTAAGCATCAACATTGAGGTCCCGAACTAATCTGTCTATAACATCACCATTAGCCAATCATGAAGTACCCTAGTAGGGATCTGTTTTCTGTCAGACTAAGCCAACTTTATACAAACAGAGTCCCTGTAAAGTTGGACAGTCTGTAATACTCCCATTGCCCGAAAGTCGCTCTTGTCAGGTAATCTGAAACTCAAATCTTGTGCTAGCAGCACAATCCATGTAGGCAAGTTAGAGCAACTGAATGCCCAACACATGCTTCAGTTACAGTGTGGGGCTTGCTGCATTTCTGCTTAAGATGGATTCTTGTGTCTCCATTGTAAAAAAAAAAAAATATACTATCGTGATTATCTTATAGATGGTGTATTGATGTCTATACATAAGTCTCTAGAAAATGTTTTGGATGCATCAACACCAATAGTTTCCCTCGAAGTTAGAAGACCAAAACATCACAGAATTACCCGATTGTACTGTATGAACACCAAATCAGGGTTGTACTGTAATGTATCAACTTGTTTTGAAGATTTTCAGATACCGGTGACTTCCATTTCATATACCAGAAGATAGGTCATACTAAGTTATCTGGACAACTTGAAAACTGACAACATTAGCATATCTTGGCCGTAGCAAAGCTCATGCAAATTTTCTTTCGGGGAGGGCAACTTTAGAAACAGGAGTTTTGCGAACTCCCCATTTATTGGGAGCAACAACAAAACCGGTTGCTCTCTGAAAAACTTGTAACGACACTTTTTTATTGGATAACCACCAGCGTTCTATCCATTCAACAAATATTGTTCGGTACAACTGAGGCCAGGTAAAAGATCCGGTGCCACTGGGCGTCTGGGCGGAGACCTGATTACAAGCCCAGTTTACATGAACAAACGACAAAAAATGGAAATTTCCAGCAATCAACTTGATATCATAGACCACAACACCCGTGGTCGTGGTTGCATTGAGCTTGGAGACCAGAGAAACAAATCAGAAGCCAGAACGGCTTTGTCGGGACCTGCAACCAGAGCATATTGGAGCGCATACCTCGCTGCCCGGGCTTCCGTAAGTTCAGGGCTGCATCAATATTAATCTGCCAACATCAACACAATATGTGAATGAACAAAATATAAGATTGCACAATTGCGATGATACACAACGCACATACAATTGTAGGGACCAAATTGGTTTATTAATTGGAACCGGGGGTGTGGCCTTTTTCCCCTAAGAAGATGATCTCCAAGCAGCTAAAACGAGTAGATTAGGGTTTCGTGGGTGCAAAGCCCCCCACGGTGATCTCTATATATATGCACAGCAGGTACAATACAATTAGGAGTCGTACACAACACGTACGCTTTCCTATATACAACAACCGTATTTAACACTCCCCCTCAATCTGAACTTGCACAAAATAAGTTAAGATTGGTTTTAAAACGGCTTAACATCTGCTGAGTTGCTGGCTTGGTAAACACATCAGCCAACTGATCACCGGAGGAAATAAACCTGACTTGAAGAGCTCCAGCTGCTACTCGTTCACGGACAAAGTGAAAATCAACTTCGATATGCTTTGTGCGAGCATGAAATACTGGGTTCGCTGTCAGGTATGTGGCCCCAAGATTATCACACCACAGAATAGGAGAACGCTGCTGCTTTACACCAAGTTCCTTGAGCAAGGACTCCAACCACATGGCTTCAGCAGCTCCATTTGCCAATGCTTTGTATTCTGCCTCAGTACTAGATCTTGAGACAGTAGGCTATTTCTTCGAACTCCAAGAAATCAAGTTCGGACCTACAAAGACGGCAAACCCTCCTGTGGACCGTCGATCATCAACACAACCAGCCCAATCCGCATCAGTAAACACACTAATGCCAGTAGAAGAAGATCTTCGAAACTGCAAGCCAGTGTTGATCGTACCCTTCACATATCTCAAGATGCGCTTCACAGCTTCCCAATGTACCTCTGTTGGTTGTGAGAGAAACTGACACACCTTGTTAACAGCAAAAGAGATATCCGGGCGAGTGAGGGTCAAATACTGAAGTCCCCCCACAACACTACGATATCGAGTCGCATCATTAGTGCCAAGAACAGGTCCACTGTCACGAGCAAGCTTCTCACCAGTGGCTAGCGGAGTAGAAGCGGAGTTGCAATTCTCCATGTTAACCCGATGTAAAAGATCTAACGCATACTTGCGTTGTGTGAGACTCATTCCCCCTGAATTGCAGGAGGCTTCTAATCCAAGGAAATAGTCCAACACACCAAGATCCTTGATGGGAAAACTGGCAGACAAGGCAGCCACCAGACGATCAATGGCAACAGAAGAAGATCCAGCAATGACTATGTCGTCAACATACACAAGCATATACAGCTGAACACCTCCTTGAGAGAACACGAACAAGGAAGTATCTGCCTTGGAAGCCTTGAAACCAAGCTGCAGAAGTCGCTCACTGAGACGAGAATACCAGGCCCGGGGAGACTGTTTCAAACCATAAATAGCACGCTGAAGCTTGCAAACATGTGATGGAAACTATGAGTCTTCAAAACCCGGGGGCTGCTGCATATAGACCTCCTCTGTAAGATAGCCATGAAGAAATGCATTGCTGACATCAATCTGGCGTAAACTCCATCCTCGGGAAACAGCCAAAGAGAGCACCAGCCGAACGGTTTGTGGTTTCACGACTGGACTGAAAGTGTCCCCATAATCAATGCCGTGTTGCTGCGTAAAACCTCGTGCGACAAGACGTGCTTTGTGCTTGTCAATAGAGCCATCAGGGCGATGTTTGGTCTTGAAGATCCATTTGCAACCGACCAAGTTGACATGACGAGGCCGTGGCACAAGAGTCCAAGTGCCAGTTTGACGAAGAGCGATGAACTCAGCAGACATGGCATCACGCCACGCTGGTTCACGAAGAGCCTCTCGGTGAGAAAGAGGAGCAGCAAAGAAGGCACGACGACGTGAGTCATAGCGAACCGTGCCATCGGTGTAGGTCTTCTCACGACGAGTAGCATCCCGAAGACGGGTGATCATACCATGACCTGGAGGTGCAGCAGAACTAGCAGCGTCGGCAGAAGGAGCAGCTGCCGCGACAGGAGAAGGAGCCACGGCAGGCTGCCGCGCAGCCTCGGCAGGCTGCCGCGCAGCCTCGGCAGGCTGCCGCGCAGCCCCGGCAGGCGAAAGCTGTGTCGCGGCAGGATCCGCGGCAGAATGCGAGGGAGAGGGCACCTCAGCAACATCATTCTCTGGTTCGGCACCATGCATAGGAGCAGCTGTAACGCCCCGACCCCGGAATTATACAGAGAGGCTATGTAGTCAACACAACCGTCAATGTATAAAACAAAGATCGAGACTTGTGGAACAGAACTGGCACAAAGCATGACTCTACGACACAAAACATTTATATAGCAACTCATATAACGAGAAGAATACAAATATTACAAACAAAAGGATCACAGATCCAACAATTCAACAAGCGGAAGCGGGTAGTGTTGTCTAACAACAAGAAGCAAATATATGGCCTAAGAGGCCTACAATAAACATCACCCAAGCCAGCTTGTTCCACGGTCCCAAGCTGCCACCTGGGAACCCCAGACTAGTAGTCGACGTCAACGAAGAACCCACCTAACTGCTCGGTGTCGTCCTCCTCTGAAATACAAATACATAGAGGCAGCAAAGAGAGACTGAGTACGATGTACTCGCAAGTTTAGTAGGGCGATATAGGCCCAATGACTGACGGAGGCTCTAAAGCTGTATAATGTAGTTCTTTTGCATAAAGCTAATTTTACTAAACCGAAATATAAAGTGACACATGGCATTCGTCTACTCAGAATATTTTTATAAAGGGGTAAGAGAGTAACACTTTCATCTTCGGTTCTCGGCGAACCTACTTGCAACCATCACCACTCATCTCACACAAAGGCACTCCCTCGACTCACCCTCGAGGAAATGAACCTTTAGCTCATGTTTGTTATGCAACCTCTAGCTGCCATATCAATTAGGTTAAAAGTTATCTATGGTCTCGTATATCCGTTCCCAAGTCGTCCATAACCGCGGAAACGGCTTTTCGAAAAGATTAACCCTGCAGGGGTGTACTATTTGAAGTCGCCAGGTTTCCGCAGGAACCCCAGCTCCTTATCCATTGGTACCGTCCGGCTCACCTAGTTGGCCCTCTTCCGGGGAAGGCCGGCAAGCAGGCGCGGTTAGACCTTTACAATGCATGAGACTATCCAAGAGTCATCTGTGGCCACAGGACAAGTTTACCCAGCCTCAGCCCCTGCCCCATCGCCACAACCTAACACCACCATCCTCATCATCCTTTTTCCGCTCACACACACGGCAAATGGAAATAGCAAACTAGAGGACCCTTGGATACGCCCTCACAAATTATTCGGTCAAAGGGGGTTCCATATGCCCCCACCTCCGGAAGCACGCTCAAACTTGGTTCTAGAGACAAGAACTCGCACCTAGGGGCCAGAGTGAGGCAAAACACCATCCCCGATGGCAACTCACCCAAGCCATCTTAGCATTTTAATTTAAGCATCACAATTATCCACCATGCCCGAGTCATTCCATCAACATCAATAATTATGGAATTCAACAACGGACAAACTAGTATTTCAACTAAGCATTTCTAAGCATGTCTAAGCATATGAATACAACAATAATTCTATCTTCATCTCAGCCAACACTTCAACCCTAGGTTTCATAGGTAGGGATACATGTGATTGGCTCGGGGAAGAGACATGCATTCATAGGATTCTAGATATTTACACAAAGAGATATTTGAACCGCATGCAATATTATGGTGGATAAAATAATTTGATAAAATCATAGGATGCTAAATGCCAAGAAGGTTAGGTTATCTCTTGCCTTGCTGCCCTGGCGCGGAGTACTGCTCGTCGGGGTAGTTAGAGAGACCCTCGGCTCCGGAATCTATCGATACCCAAAAGAAATACAAAACACACATAAATCACATGAACTCAAAATGTAATGCTCAATCACATGATGACATGTCCAATTGATGCAACCGTATTATTATATAAATTAAAAGCAAATTTAAACGAGGGGACAAATAAGTTGTGCAATTATTTGGAACCAACCCCATATTTATCTTAGTGACCACACTCTTCATAAATTATCAAATTGTTATAGAAGTGGCTCAAGAATGCATGAACATGGCAATAAAGGATAGGGTTCGTCCTTCCGATCATTTTTGTACTTTATTCGTAATTTTTGGAGCACCGATGAATGAATAGCAAATTAATTAAATAATTGAATTTAATTCATTTTATCAAATTATGAATAACATCAAATAATTATTTGTGATCATGATGTAATATTAGCATGGTTTGAAAGCAATTAGAGTGTTGATCACATCGATATTTTATTTATAATTTTGGACAAATATTTAATAAGTTATGAATTTTCCTAATTTGGTAATATTTAACCCATTTTAGGAATTCTTAGATAACCAAAGGAAAGTAATTCCAAAAGAATGTTACAATGATTCCAATTGATGGAGTTTGTTTTCCTGAACAATTTGAAATTTGAAACGTCGAAATTGAAGCATTTTTGAAATAGTTATCGATTATCCAAAATTGATTCAAATTAAAAAGGAAAAACTTTTCCCTGGCAGGCCGGCCTCGAGCCGGCCAGGCCGGAAATTAGGCCGGGCAGGGACCCGAGTGGTCCGGCCCAGAGCCGGCCCAGGCTGGCAACCGGCCGGGGCAGTGGCCGAACGATCCGGCCTTTGGCCGGCCCACAACGCAAGGGAGGCCGGGTCCAAGCCGGCACGTCGGGCACGCGCGAGTGCGGTCAAACGCCACGACCGGCGCGGTGACCACGGCGTCGGCACCGACGGGGAGCGGCCGGCGACGACCACGATGGGGCGGCGCTCCGGGGCAAGTCTGGACGAAGAAGCGGCGTAGTGCGAGGGCGGTCACCGTGGGCGTTCTCGGCAACGCAAGGAAGGGAGACGGCGATGTGCACGTGATCGACAAACATGGCCGGCGGACGGACGGCGGGTGCTCGCACGGAGGCGAGGATGCAGGGGGAGAGGACGAAGGGGGAGATGTCCCAGAGACGCAGCAACTCACCCTGGACGGTTGGGGAAGCTCGGCTTGGTCGGAGGAGGCCCGTGGTGGCCGGAATCGAGGGCGCGTGTGCTCGACGGCGTCGGGGAAGAATTGGTCAGCGTCGACGATGTAGGGGCCCCCGGAACGATTCCTTCGGCGGAGAGGCCGAAGGCGAGGCGGCGGAGCTCGTGGTGGGGATGACTTGCCTCGAGGCAGCCGGAATCAGCGGGGAGCTCGACGGCGACTGCGAGGAGCTACGGCTCGATCTAGGGTTTCGGAGGTGGGGAAACAGAGAGGAAGCAGGGAGACAGGGCAGAGCGAGAGAGGGAGCAGAGGCGCGTCGAGGGGGCCTCTTGTCCAGCGGGGAGCAGGTGGCGCGGCATGGCGCGTGCGGCATGGCGCCAGTGGCCATGTCGCCACTGTGAGAGGAGAGGAAGGAGGAGAGAGGCTGACAGGGAGGGCCCCCTGTCAGATTTTTGATCTTTTCCAATTTTTCTTTTTCCTGATTTTTAGGCAGCTAGGTTTAGCTATTTAAAAGAGCCTTTTAGGCAATTTTGTAAATTATGCAAAAATTCCATTAGGCTCCATTTAGCCCTTAGGTGCTCCCCAAAAATCTGTGTGGCAAAATAAAATGTTTTGCACCACCTTTGCTCTTAGAGTTTAAATGGTGCATTTTTGATAACTTCCAACATAGATTTATTTGGAGCATTTATATATTTCCAAAAAAATAGTGGAATTAAACATGAAGGCTCTCACAATAATACTGAAACTCCCCATGATTTTAGTTTGAATTTTTGGAATGATTAGCTTGGTTCCAAAAATAGAATTTGCAAAGAACCAAATTGAAAACTCAATTTTATAGCTTTGCTTGTCAATAATTGAATTTTGGCAATTGGTTATAAAAGTAGTTTGTAACTTCCTGAACAATTTGGAAATTCAAATTACTCTGGTTTGGCCATTTTGGGCAAAGCATGTAGTTTGGAAAATTTAGGAAGAGTTTTGCTTCCCTAGTTTTTAATTTCCAAGTGTGGCTTTATTTGGAGTTAGCAATTTAAATATGAATGCCATGATGCAATGCAAAACAAAAAGTGAAAAATTTGGCCCATATTTTAGGGTACCAAATCTGGGCTGTTACAATTCTACCCCCCTTACAGGAATCTCGTCCCGAGATTCTAGAGTAGGAAGAGGGAAGAGGGAAACATGGAACACCTTATGAACAACCGGGAAATTGGTAAGCAACTCAAGTTGATAGGGGAGATCTGTCATAGTAACTTTTCTGCCGGGGTATACTCATATATGCCATATTGAGTAGTGAAAGCCGTCTTCGGAATATCCTCCCTTCTAATTTTGATCTGATGGTATCCTGACCTCAGATCCATCTTAGAAAATACCGTTGCACCGGCTAGATGATCGAATAGGTCATTTATTCGAGGAGTAGGATACTTGTACTTGAAGGTCACCGCAGTCAAAGGGCGGTAATCAACCACCAGTCTAGGATCATCGGTATTCCGTCCTTTGACAAAGATGACCGGACAGCCCCAAGGCGAGCTACTCGGACGGGCGAATTCCTTTTTCAGCAGCTCATCAAGTTGCTTCTTCAACTCAGTTAGCTCTTCCGCTGGCATGCGGTAAGGCCTTCTGAAAGTTGGGGCGGTTACCGGAACCAATTCAATGACGAATTCCACACTTCGATCAGATGGCCTGCCAGGCAACTCCTCAGGAAAGATATCGGGGAAATCACACACCACAACCACCTCATGTATCTCAGGTGGGGTGATACCCTCCAGGAAAATAGGATTGATCTCCGGAGAGTGGGAAGTGGCAGTGGACGGAGTTGCGGAAGTAGGGGACCAGTAACGCACTAGTCCATAGGTTGGGTGGTTTACCGTGATAGTCTTGGCAACACAATCTAGCTTGGCCTGATATGTGGCTAGCCAATCCATGCCCAGAATGACATCTATCCCCACTGACTGTAGTGCTATCAACGAAAACGGGAAAAGAATTGTCGCTATAGAAATCTGAACCCCCGGAGACATCCAGTGAGTGTGCCAACTAGAGCCTGGGTTCTTGACCACTAACAGGGAGTCCATATCCTCAAACGGTATTTGATGGTTGAGTGCAAATGATGTGGATATGAATGAATGCGATGCTCCAGAATCAAATAAGACTGAAGCTGGATAATCATTGATTCGAATCATACCCATGAGAGCACGGGGGTCCCCTTCAACTCCTTCAGCGGAGACGTGGTTTAGGCGACCACGGTTGATGGGCACGGCCTTGGCGGCTGGTGTAGAGGGAGCAGGTGCCGGTGCTGAGGTAACTGGTGCCTTCTGGGGACACTCCCTGGAGAAGTGCCCCGTCTGACCACAGCTGAAACAAGTGGGCCTCTGAGGTGGTGGAGGCAGCTGAGGGTGGTACACACTTCCACCCGCACCCAAGGTCGAAGTAGCTGGGCGAGGCGGAGGTGGCAGGTACCCGGTGGGCTTCGGCGCGAAGGGCGCCTTAGGCACGGTGCTGAAAGGCACAAATACCTTGCGCTTCTTGCCTTCAATAGGAGAGGAGCTCTGGTGATCAGCTGGAGCTGGCCTCTTAGAAGCCTCCAGCTCCTTCCTACCCTGCTCCATGGTAAGAGCCTGATTGTAGAGCTCCTGGTAGGAGGTGAACTTGAAAGGTAGGAGCTCGTATCGAAGGCGAGGTGCGAGCCCCTTGCGGAAGAGGTATTGCTTGTCTTCGTCATTCGTCACGTCCCGAGGGGCGTAACGGGAGAGGTGGTTGAACTCCCGTCCATAGGATTGGACGTCCATGCGTCCCTGGGTTAGGTCCAGGAACTCCCGCCTCTTGAGCTCGAGGATGGGCTTGGGGATGTACGCCGCACGGAAGGCGGTGCGGAACTCCTCCCAAGTGACAACATGGCCCGCGGCGACCATTGCCACGTGGCTCTCCCACCAGGAGCCGGCGGCTCCTTCCAGAAGGTAGGTGGCGAAGTTGACATGTTCTGCCGCCGGAACGTGAAGAGCGGCGAACTTGCGCTCGATAGCCCGAAGCCAATCATCCGCATCAAGCGGCTCCTTAGCCTCGGAGAAAGTGGGAGGTTGGGACCGCAAGAACTGGTTGAGAGTGGTGCAGTCCGTGTTCCTCCTGGCCCCTTGCTGGACCAGCTGCTTGAGCAACTGCTCATTCCGCAGACGGTTTTGTTCAATTGCCATCATAACCTCCGCCATTGAGGGTGGCGGGGGTGGATCAGGGCTGCTATGTTCCCCACGACGGGTAGGAGCCATTCTGAAGAATTGGAACACGACAAGTTAGTAACCGATTCCGACAGATAAGATAGATCATTGTTGCTTCCAGATATAGATAAATGATATCAGGGTTCAACAGAAAGATCTTGGGTTAAAGATCAGCTTCATGCACTGGGACCCACAATAGCATAACACTCACAAGGGTGACAGCCCTCATGAATAATTACACCGGAGCCCTAGCACAATCCGGGACCTTCGGTTCAAGATCTTGGCTAAAGCAAAGAAATATCTTGACGAACCATCATACTTCCTTTATTCAAGTTTTAGGTTTGGCAGAGAAGTAAGGATAACTAGTAACTAAAGGTAGGAACCCAAATCCCAAGATCCTAAAGATTTAGAACTTTGCCGATGATCAGAAGAACCGTTAAAATCAAATAGAGGTAAGATGGCACCGAGATCAGAGTGAATTGAATGAGGAGTAAAAAGAATCCTAGGAGGGTTTTCACAACTCATTTTTAGGTTGAAAATAATTTTCACGAACTAGACTCGACATCGACCAAAAGAACGGGTTTCCTACAGGCAGTCCTGCTCTGATACCAACTTGTAACGCCCCGACCCCGGAATTATACAGAGAGGCTATGTAGTCAACACAACCGTCAATGTATAAAACAAAGATCGAGACTTGTGGAACAGAACTGGCACAAAGCATGACTCTACGACACAAAACATTTATATAGCAACTCATATAACGAGAAGAATACAAATATTACAAACAAAAGGATCACAGATCCAACAATTCAACAAGCGGAAGCGGGTAGTGTTGTCTAACAACAAGAAGCAAATATATGGCCTAAGAGGCCTACAATAAACATCACCCAAGCCAGCTTGTTCCACGGTCCCAAGCTGCCACCTGGGAACCCCAGACTAGTAGTCGACGTCAACGAAGAACCCACCTAACTGCTCGGTGTCGTCCTCCTCTGAAATACAAATACATAGAGGCAGCAAAGAGAGACTGAGTACGATGTACTCGCAAGTTTAGTAGGGCGATATAGGCCCAATGACTGACGGAGGCTCTAAAGCTGTATAATGTAGTTCTTTTGCATAAAGCTAATTTTACTAAACCGAAATATAAAGTGACACATGGCATTCGTCTACTCAGAATATTTTTATAAAGGGGTAAGAGAGTAACACTTTCATCTTCGGTTCTCGGCGAACCTACTTGCAACCATCACCACTCATCTCACACAAAGGCACTCCCTCGACTCACCCTCGAGGAAATGAACCTTTATCTCATGTTTGTTATGCAACCTCTAGCTGCCATATCAATTAGGTTAAAAGTTATCTATGGTCTCGTATATCCGTTCCCAAGTCGTCCATAACCGTGGACACGGCTTTTCGAAAAGATTAACCCTGCAGGGGTGTACTATTTGAAGTCGCCAGGTTTCCGCAGGAACCCCAGCTCCTTATCCATTGGTACCGTCCGGCTCACCTAGTTGGCCCTCTTCCGGGGAAGGCCGGCAAGCAGGCGCGGTTAGACCTTTACAATGCATGAGACTATCCAAGAGTCATCTGTGGCCACAGGACAAGTTTACCCAGCCTCAGCCCCTGCCCCATCGCCACAACCTAACACCACCATCCTCATCATCCTTTTTCCGCTCACACACACGGCAAATGGAAATAGCAAACTAGAGGACCCTTGGATACGCCCTCACAAATTATTCGGTCAAAGGGGGTTCCATATGCCCCCACCTCCGGAAGCACGCTCAAACTTGGTTCTAGAGACAAGAACTCGCACCTAGGGGCCAGAGTGAGGCAAAACACCATCCCCGATGGCAACTCACCCAAGCCATCTTAGCATTTTAATTTAAGCATCACAATTATCCACCATGCCCGAGTCATTCCATCAACATCAATAATTATGGAATTCAACAACGGACAAACTAGTATTTCAACTAAGCATTTCTAAGCATGTCTAAGCATATGAATACAACAATAATTCTATCTTCATCTCGGCCAACACTTCAACCCTAGGTTTCATAGGTAGGGATACATGTGATTGGCTCGGGGAAGAGACATGCGTTCATAGGATTCTAGATATTTACACAAAGAGATATTTGAACCGCATGCAATATTATGGTGGATAAAATAATTTGATAAAATCATCGGATGCTAGATGCCAAGAAGGTTAGGTTATCTCTTGCCTTGCTGCCCGGGCGCGTAGTATTGCTCGTCGGGGTAGTTAGAGAGACCCTCGGCTCCGGAATCTATCGATACCCAAAAGAAATACAAAACACACATAAATCACACGAACTCAAAATGTAATGCTCAATCACATGATGACATGTCCAATTGATGCAACCGTATTATTATATAAATTAAAAGCAAATTTAAACGAGGGGACAAATAATTTGTGCAATTATTTGGAACCAACCCCATATTTAGCTTAGTGACCACATTCTTCATAAATTATCAAATTATTATAGAAGTGGCTCAAGAATGCATGAACATGGCAATAAAGGATAGGGTTCGTCCTTCCGATCATTTTGGTACTTTATTCGTAATTTTTGGAGCACCGATTAATGAATAGCAAATTAATTAAATAATTGAATTTAATTCATTTTATCAAATTATGAATAACATCAAATAATTATTTGTGATCATGATGTAATATTAGCATGGTTTGAAAGCAATTAGAGTGTTGATCACATCGATATTTTATTTATAATTTTTGGACAAATATTTAATAAGTTATGAATTTTCCTAATTTGGTAATATTTAACCCATTTTAGGAATTCTTAGATAACCAAAAGAAAGTAATTCCAAAAGAATGTTACAATGATTCCAATTGATGGAGTTTGTTTTCCTGAACATTTTGAAATTTGAAACGTCGAAATTGAAGCATTTTTGAAATAGTTATCGATTATCCAAAATTGATTCAAATTAAAAGGAAAAACTTTTCCCTGGCAGGCCGGCCTCGAGCCGGCCAGGCCGGAAATTAGGCCGGGCAGGGACCCGAGTGGTCCGGCCCAGAGCCGGCCCAGGCTGGGCAACCGGCCGGGGCAGTGGCCGAACTAACCGGCCTTTGGCCGGCCCACAACGCAAGGGAGGCCGGGTCCAAGCCGGCACGTCGGGCACGCGCGAGTGCGGTCAAACGCCACGACCGGCGCGGTGACCACGGCGTCGGCACCGACGGGGAGCGGCCGGCGACGACCACGATGGGGCGGCGCTCCGGGGCAAGTCTGGACGAAGAAGCGGCGTAGTGCGAGGGCGGTCACCGTGGGCGTTCTCGGCAACGCAAGGAAGGGAGACGGCGATGTGCACGTGATCGACAAACATGGCCGGCGGACGGACGGCGGGTGCTCGCACGGAGGCGAGGATGCAGGGGGAGAGGACGAAGGGGGAGATGTCCCAGAGACGCAGCAACTCACCCTGGACGGTTGGGGAAGCTCGGCTTGGTCGGAGGAGGCCCGTGGTGGCCGGAATCGAGGGCGCGTGTGCTCGACGGCGTCGGGGAAGAATTGGTCAGCGTCGACGATGTAGGGGCCCCCGGAACGATTCCTTCGGCGGAGAGGCCGAAGGCGAGGTGGCGGAGCTCGCGGTGGGGATGACTTGCCTCGAGGCAGCCGGAATCAGCGGGGAGCTCGACGGCGACTGCGAGGAGCTACGGCTCGATCTAGGGTTTCGGAGGTGGGGAAACAGAGAGGAAGCAGGGAGACAGGGCAGAGCGAGAGAGGGAGCAGAGGCGCGTCGAGGGGGCCTCTTATCCAGCGGGGAGCAGGTGGCGCGGCATGGCGCCAGTGGCCATGTCGCCACTGTGAGAGGAGAGGAAAGAGGAGAGAGGCTGACAGGGAGGGCCCCCTGTCAGATTTTTGATCTTTTCCAATTTTTCTTTTTCCTGATTTTTGGGCAGCTAGGTTTAGCTATTTAAAAGAGCCTTTTAGGCAATTTTGTAAATTATGCAAAAATTCCATTAGGCTCCATTTAGCCCTTAGGTGCTCCCCAAAAATCTGTGTGGCAAAATAAAATGTTTTGCACCACCTTTGCTCTTAGAGTTTAAATGGTGCATTTTTGATAACTTCCAAAATAGATTTATTTGGAGCATTTATATATTTCCAAAAAAATAGTGGAATTAAACATGAAGGCTCTCACAATAATACTGAAACTCCCCATGATTTTAGTTTGAATTTTTGGAACGATTAGCTTGGTTCCAAAAATAGAATTTGTAAAGAACCAAATTGAAAACTCAATTTTATAGCTTTGCTTGTCAATAATTGAATTTTGGCAATTGGTTATAAAAGTAGTTTGTAACTTCCTGAACAATTTGGAAATTCAAATTACTCTGGTTTGGCCATTTTGGGCAAAGCATGTAGTTTGGAAAATTTAGGAAGAGTTTTGCTTCCCTAGTTTTTAATTTCCAAGTGTGGCTTTATTTGGAGTTAGCAATTTAAATATGAATGCCATGATGCAATGCACAACAAAAAGTGAAAAATTTGGCCCATATTTTAGGGTACCAAATCTGGGCTGTTACAGCAGCATTGAATGATGACTCCTCTGTAGCTGATCCACTCTCCGGAACCTGTACCACTGGAGCAATAACTGGAGAAGTGACGTCAGTAGACAAAAGGGACAAGTCGTAATTTCGCACATGATCACTCGTAGCCGGTTCGGACAATGGAAAAGTGATGGCATGCTCAAGAGAGGAGATATCAACGGTAACACCAGGAGTCGCAAACGGAAATACAGATTCATCAAAGACAACATCCCTAGAAATATAGATGCGACCCGTGGACCGATCCAAACACTTGTACCCTTTATGCATTGGACTGTAACCCAGGAAAACACACATTTTGGAACGGAAAGCAAGCTTATGTGTGTTATATTTGCGAAGACTAGGCCAGCAGGCACACCCAAAAATGCGAAGAAAGGAGTAGTTGGGTGGAACATGAAACATACGAGTGATAGGTGCCTATTGATTAAGGACAGGTGTAGGCATGCGATTTATGAGATAACATGCAGTCAGAAAAGCCTCATCCCAATAACGAAGTGGGAGAGAAGCATGAGCAAGAAGAGCTAGACCAGTTTCTACAAGATGTCGATGTTTACGTTCTGCAACACCATTTTGCTGAGACGTATGAGGGCAGGATACGCGATGAACAATACCCGTGCGCTGAAAATAACGATGGAGCTTGTGATATTCACCACCCCAATCGGATTGAACTGCCTTGATCGTAGAACTCAAAAGGCGCTCGACATATGTTTGGAAAGCATAAAACACATTCTCAACATCAGATTTATGCTTAAGAAGATAGATCCAACAAAAACGCGTATGATCAGGGATGACGCCGCGGCCGGGGGCTCGTCGGCGGCTGACGCTGGCCCCGGGGGCGCTGTCGCCGGATCCGGCGGGCTCGCGTTTTTCGCCACTCTGTGCGGGGGAGCTGCTGGTTCCTGGTGCGGAGGCGCTCGCCGTCGAGGTCGCGTCCGGGGTCCTCGCGGAGGATCGGTTGGTGTCACGCGAGGATGTGCGTCGGCCGGCGAGGTCGGAGTCCGATCTGGCGAGGATGTTCTGGGCGTTCGTCGATTCTCCGGCGGACGCCTCGCGTTTCTGGGAGTGTGATGCGTCGGACCTCGGCAACACGGCTCAAGGTGTGGGCGGTGGTTCGGTCGTCGGCGACGAGGTTCCAGGTGAGTGTGGTTTTGGTTGCAGGTCTTCGGTGGAGGTGGAGCTGGATGCGTGTGGGAGGCCGTTTTCTTCGTCGCCGCCGTCTATCCGGCCGCGGTCGGCCCCGGAAGCGAGGAATCGGCCGGGCGGTGGTCGGTGCGGGGCCATTCGCTTGCCGGCGGTGCGGATGGGGTGGCGTGGTCCTCTACCTCGCCCTCGGATCACGCCGCCGCCCTGTCTCGGCGATTTCTTCCCGCTGGACACCGTGGGGGCGTTGGAGGTGAGGGAGCGGGCGAGTGGCGGCCGGCCGCCGGCCGCTTCCGCCCGGGCGTCGACCGTTGCTGCTGGCGTCGCGGATGATCCGGATCGCGTCGATCACGGAGAGCTGCATGGAGGTGGGCCAGGGCCTGCGGTGGATCGTCCCTGGGCGCATCTGGGCCGCTGCTTCAGAGGGGTACGGTCCAACCTGGTCACCCCGTGCCCTAGACCGCCAGAGCTCTCCATCGCCTCCGCCAGGTCGTCGTCATCCACCGCATCCGCCAGGTCTTCGTCTCCTTCGCCGGCGGCCTCGTCCTTGGGCCGCTGTCAGCGTTCTTTCACGGAGGTGGTCCGCTCCTCGTCCACGCTTGCTGCTATGGCGGGACAGCCTCCGCGTGGGGGAGGAAGGCCGCCACCGTCCTCTGGTGTTCCTCCAGGTGCCGGGCCGTCTGCTGCGGCTCCGATTGTTCCTGCTGCGGGTGTGGGTTCCGCTACCGCCCGTCGTGCTGCTTCGGGCGCCTCTACCTGGGCTCCTCGTCAGCCTGCTCCGGTTGCTCCTGCCCCGGTGCCGCTGCCGGGTTTCCGTGGTGGGCAGGCCGTTGCGGGGAGTCAGATGCCGCTTCAGCAGGGGCAGCTGCCTCGTCGTCCTGCGGGGCCGGGGATTCAAGGTCAGAAGAGGAAGAAGCATGGTGCCGCTGGTCAAGGTGCTACCGGTCAGGGGGCTGCAGGCCGGGGTGCTGCCAGTCAGGGTGCTGCCAGATTGGGGGTTGCGGATCAATCTCTTCCCTCCGCCGCCCCCGTGGTGGTGGCTGTTCCGCAGCAGCCCGGGGTGGCGCCGGTGCTTCCTGTGGAGGTTGTTGCTGCGGTGCCGGTGCCTAAGAAGGTCAAGGTCTACTGTTGGAAATGCAAATCGAAGTCTCATGCGGCGAAGGACTGCACGGTGCAACATTATTGCTATGTGTGCGACAACGCGAAACATCCCACCGCTAAGTGTCCTACTTTGAAGCTCCCAAGGCCTTCGACCTTTGTGTCCGGTTTTGGGGATGAAGATCTTATGTTCACACAGTTTCCGGACAGCGTTTATAAGGAGCAGCCCCCCCCTCTCGGTCCCTACTGCTTGTGTCGAGGTCCAGGGTGAGGCCGTTACTTCGGCAACGGTTGAGGCGTAGGTTGCTCGCATTTGCCCGGTTGCTGCGTGGAAGTGGGAAGCTATGCCACATGGTGCCAGTTCTTTTCTGCTTGGCTTTCCATCTTTGGAAGACTTGCAGAGGGTTGATGGTCTCGAGCTTGGGGTTCCGAGGCAGGCGGCAAAGCTGGTCTTTAGTCTGTGGACACCCGAGGAGATTCCGCACAAGATGGAGTTGCATCAGGTTTGGGTACATGTTACTGGTGTTCCGTATCCGTTGAGGCATTTTTTAGGTTTGTGGGCTGTTGGTACTCTTATTGGGACTACTATTGATGTTGATCTTCTTGCGCTCCGCTGCCGTGGTATTGTTCGCATACTTGTGGGTATGGCTTCGGCAAATTGCTTCAAGAAGAGGGACGACCTCGGTCCTTTCATCAAGGCGGATGGAGTCCTAAAGCTAAAGGGTTTTGATTTCACTTTCCGTCCGGAGCCTGCTGACTTTGTGCCAGAGGCGGATTTTGTGCCTTTCATTTGGAGCCGGAATGGTTATGATGATTCCTCTGATAAAGGTTTGGGAGGGGACCCCGATTTTGGCCAGGATTCGGGTGATGCTCCTCCTTCTCGGGAGGCGGATGGTGATACGGAGATGACTATTGCGCCGGGCTCTGGGGCTGAGGGTGGCAGCAGCCTGGCTGCTGATGTGCAGTCACTCCTCCTGGGTAGGGCTGTTACACCTATCAACCCGAGACCCCGTCGTTCGCCTTCCCCGACTACACCTGCTTCCGGGGGGGGGGGGGCTCTGCCTCCTCGACCACCGGGGCTCCGGTTGCGCCGGCCTTCCCTTCTTCACCGAGCCTTGGGGGAGGTAGGTGCTCCTTACCGCCGGCCAGGGTGGTCTCGCCGGCCTCCCCTTCTTCTCCGAGCTTTGGGGGAGGTACGCGCAGTGTGGAGCCGGCGTCCCCGGGCTCCCAGTCGGCCTCGACTACCTCCGGAGGAGGGGGGGTACGGCCAGCTGAGGGTCGCCTCGACTCCGTTATGGTTGGGGGCGTCCCTCTCGACTTGCCCACTTCGACCCCACCTCCTTCCGCACCCAGTGGGGGTGGCTTCCGCGACACTGCGCCGACAGATGGGTCTACGGCGTCTCCGATCCCCCCGCCTACACCGTCCTCTCCGGTTTCCAGATGGGGGGGCGGCTATGCCGGGGGCTGTGGAGCCGGCCATGTTGGGGGTTGCTACCGCAACTGAACCCCCTTGCATGGTTAAGCCGGCGAAGGTGCAGCCCCCGGCCGCGGCTGTGTTGCGGCGCAGCAGTCGCCATGCGGTGGCGGCGGATGGGTCCGTCGCTACGGACGAGGACTCCCTCGCCAAGGCTATGCGAAGGAAAGCCATGCTGAATGGCCAGATGACCCCGGGTATGCCCTTAAAGCCTAAGTCTTTTACTTCTCTTTCTGCGCATCAATTATCTTCTAGACTTCATAAGGTTGGCGTTACCATGGGAAGGAATGAGGAGGAGGTTATTGTTTCGGCAAATGCTCTTAAGCATATGGAGTTTGACCGAGTAAAGGTTTATCCTAATGCTTCGAGTAAGCCGATGTCTATCCCTCTAGAGGAGGATGAGGCGACTGACAATGTCGATGGTCAGCTTCTATCTCATCTAGTTGGGGAGGTGTCGGAGGTGGATCTAGAAGGATCAGGGTTAGGGTCTATTTATGACCTGCATGCCTCTGGTCGTAAATCTAGGAACGCTTCCGCAAAACGGATCATGAAGGGTCGAATATCTCCACGAGTTTACCGATGAATGGCATGTTTATGAATAGCAGAGGTCTCGGTGACTTGGCTAAACATTTGCATATCGCACAGTGCATCCAAGATCATAAATTGGATTTTGTGGCCATCTCGGAAACGGGGAGAAGAGACTTTCCAGTGAGTGTCCTTAACCGTTTATCTGGCGGTTTGGATTTCCATTGGTTTTCTCATCCACCACGTGGGAAGTCTGGGGGCATTTTACTTGGCGTTAACTCAAATTCTATGGATGTGTTGGCAGTTTCGGATGCGGACTTTCACATAAAGTTCCACGTCCGGAATAAAGCTGATAATTTCATTTGGAGTTTGGTCGCTGTGTATGGTGTTGCTCAAGAGGAATATAAGGCGGCTTCTCTGCGTGAATTGGTTAATCTTGCTAAAGATAACCCGCATCCTATTCTTATAGGGGGGGGGGGACTTTAATATGCTAAGATTCCGTCATGAGAAGAGTCGTGGTAGATTTGATGGTCATTGGCCCTTTCTGTTCAACGCTGTCATTGATAGCTTCGATTTGAGAGAGGTCCATATGACAGGTAGACAGTTCACCTGGGCGAACAGTCTGCCAGAACCGACATACGAAAAACTAGATCGCGTGCTGATGGACACAGAATGGGAGTCCAAATATCCTATGGTGTCTGTACGCGCCCTAGAACCTATCGAGGCTCTATCGGATCATGCCCCGATTATTTTGACCACTGGTATGCAGAAACCAACGGGTAAACCCCAATTTAAATTTGAATTGGGGTGGTTGACCCGGGACGGTTTTACGGAGATGGTCAAACGAATTTGGGATCAACCGGTTCATGGCGTGACTCCTGTTCAGAGGTGGAATAACAAGTTGCGTAATTTACGCACACACCTTAGGGGTTGGGCACGCCATACTACTGGTCTTCTCAAAAAAGAAAAGGCTCGTCTTGCTGCCATTATTGATGAACTCGAAGAGATCGCGGAAAAACAGCCACTAACGACACAACAGATTGATCTCAAAAGTCAATCGAATGCGTCTTTGGCGAAGCTGTTATGCGAAGAGGAAATCAAATGGTATCAACGGTCTAAAGCTATGTTCATCCTGCAAGGTGATTCGAATACAAGGTACTTTCATAATGTCGCCAATGGCAGGCATAGGAAGAAGCTTATTCATTCACTTCATCAGGAAGACGGACTAGTTGAAGGACAAGATGAGCTAAAGAGGTATATAACCAGGTATTATAAAGGTTTATTCGGGGCACCGGAGGAGGGCAACCTCTCTCTTGATGAGTCTCGTACCGATGATATACCTCAAGTTTCGGATGATGAGAATGCTTTTCTTACCGCACCTTTCACTGGAGAAGAGGTGAGAAAAGCAGTCTTTCAGATGGAACATAACAAGGCTCCAGGTCCTGATGGATTCCCAGCCGAGTTTTACCAAAACTTTTGGGATATCATCAAACCTGAATTGCTGGCTATGTTTAATGCGATGCATGACGGACAGCTTGAGCTTTTTCGCCTCAACTTTGGTGAAATAATTTTGTTGCCAAAAATAAAGGACGCAGAGAGGATCCAACAATATCAGCCCATCTGCCTCCTTAATGTAAGCTTCAAAATTTTCACGAAGGTGGCAACCATTCGATTGAACACGGTCGCGGATCATGTGGTTAGACCTACACAAACTGCATTTATGCAGGGGAGGAATATCCTTGATGGTGTGGTCATTTTACATGAGACGGTTCATGAGTTGCACCGTAAGAAATTGAATGGGGTGATATTTAAAATTGACTTCGAAAAGGCTTACGATAAGGTCAATTGGGAGTTTCTCCAACAGACCTTACGTATGAAAGGTTTTTCGGAGGAATGGTGTACTTGGGTTCGGAACTTTGTCACTGGAGGTAGTGTGGCCATTCGAGTAAATGATGATACTGGTCATTACTTCCAGACAAAGAAGGGCCTAAGGCAAGGTGATCCGCTTTCGCCGATCCTATTTAATATAGTGGCGGATATGTTGGCGGTCATGATTGAAAGGGCAAAATTGGATGGACAGATTGAAGGAGTCATACCTCACCTAGTTGATGGTGGCTTATCTATCCTCCAATATGTGGACGACACAATTCTTTTTATGGAACACGACCTGGAAAAAGCTTTGAACATGAAGTTGATTCTATCAGCGTTCGAACAGCTCTCTGGGTTGAAAATTAATTTCCATAAGAGTGAGTTGTTTTGTTTCGGTGAGGCTCAAGAGTTTGCGACTCAATATGCGGAATTATTCGGCTGTGAACAAGGTCAGTTTCCGATTAGGTATCTTGGTATACCTATTCATCATCGGAGACTAACGAATGCTGAATGGAAGCATGTTGAGGAGCGGTTTGAAGCGAGGTTAGCCAGTTGGAAAGGCAAACTGCTATCCTTAGGTGGGAGATTGGTACTCATAAATTCAGTATTAAGTAATATGGTACTGTATATGATATCTTTTTCCAGTTGCCTAAAGGAGTATTGAAGAAAATTGATTATTTTCGTTCAAGATTCTTTTGGCAAGGGGATAGTGAGAAAAAGAAGTATAGACTGGCCCGGTGGGATGTGGTTTGCCGCCCTAAAGATCAAGGTGGACTTGGTGTTCATGATCTACAGGTTAAGAATTCGGCCCTTCTAGGGAAATGGCTTTATAAGCTACTCTCGGAAGAAGGGACGTGGCAAACACTTCTACGCCGAAAATATGTCGGGTCAAAAGCATTATCACAAGTGGTATGGAGACCAGGTGATTCACACTTTTGGGCCGGGCTCATGGCAACGAAGAAGCACTTCTTCCGCTTTGGAAAATTCGCTATTCGTGACGGGTCGGAAATTAGATTCTGGGAGGATAAATGGCTTGGTAATGCCCCCCTGAAGGATCAATACCCGGCTCTGTACAGTATAGTTCGCCACAAGAGTGAGACGCTAGCTGAGACTATGCGGACCTCTCCTCCAAATGTGGCGTTCAGGCGAGACTTAACCGGCCCTAGACTTGCAACATGGAATGCTCTTCTACAAAGATTAACCATGGTACAGCTCTCAACAGGGTCGGATGTCTTTCGATGGTCTCTGAATGAGAACGGTCGTTTCTCAGTGGATTCCATGTATAATGCCCTCATCCAAAGTGACGTGCCGTTGGTTAAGTGTGAAAATATTTGGAAGATGAAAATACCGCTGAAGATTAAAAATTTCTCGTGGTATGCTCGTCGAGGAGTTATTCTCACAAAGGATAACCTTGTTAGGCGTAATTGGCAAGGAAGTACGAAGTGTGTTTTTTGTCCTCATGATGAGACAATAAAACATCTTTTCTTCGAATGTAAGGTTGCGCGTTCTATATGGTCAATCATCCAAATATCTTCTAATTTGTATCCTCCAAGATCAGTTGCGAATATTTTCGGAAACTGGTTGCATGGAATTGATGACAAGTTTAGAACTATAATACGGGTGGGAGCGATGGCTGTTGTCTGGTCGCTCTGGCTTTGTAGAAATGACAAGGTTTTCAATGATAAAAATGTTTCTATCTTGCAGGTAATATACCGGTGCACAGGTTGCTCCGTTCGTGGTCCATGTTACAACGCGTGGAGTTTCGAGACCTCTTTATGGAGGCTTCTGTGCGACTGGAGACCACAGCGAGGGACATTTTTACTCAACATGGGTGGCGTAGTGATCTTCGTATCGGACCACCTCCATAGGCGTAGTGCACCATCTCTTGTGTTGTAACTTGAAGCCTATGTTTTTATGTTTTTCGAGATTGTTGGCTGTGTGCATCTTTGTTATGCAGAGGCCGGGTGTAATGCTTAACTATTAAGTAATAAAGCCCTTTATTAAAAAAAAAACAGCTTTTCTACTTATAAGAATATCACTCTTACGGATAAATTCGAGTAGTATACATGGTATATTATACATACAAAAAGACAAGTTTACATAGTCCATCCCACTCACTCATAAACTATCCTCACCAACCGAAGCATACTCCAAGATGTTCAAGACAACACCTAGATGTCGCTGTGACAACAAGCCTGACCTCTCAAGCACTCGAGCATAGTGGCAGCAAGGCCGATCAAATAAAAACTTGTGCCCTGGGCGAATTGAAATAAATATAATATTGTACTAAACTTTTGTACTTTTCTAGGTATTATTTATAACATTTTACACTGAATAAAAACATTAAACTGAAGGCCCAGACAAAATGAGCACCTGAGTCACGTTTCCCCTATTCTACTTTCTGAATTTTGGTAACATTTGCTCGAAGTGTGTTAGAGGCGGCGGGTGACCCCTCCCCTTCTCTCGCGACCTGGTCGCCCCCCGCGCGGGGCCGCCCGCCGGCGCCGTTCCTCCAGTTCCCTCCCCTTCCTTTCCCCCTCCGCCGTCGCCGGCGGTTGTCCCTGGGCTCGGCCCGGGCGGCGCTGGCGGCGGCGACCCCCTGCCTTTCCCCTCTCGGTGGTGGCTTCGCGCGGGGCGGCGCAGCTCCGGGTGGTGCTCCTTGGCGACGGAGGTCCGGGTGCCGACGGCGGGGTGGCCTGCGGCCGCGCGGGTGGTGGATCCCGCGGTGGTGCCACCGTTGGTGGCGTTGGCGACGGGTGCTGGCGCCCTGCTGGCCCAGATCTGAGCCCGTCGGGCCCGTTCTGGGTCACATGGGCTGGGCGCGAACCCGCTGCCACCGGTCTGACTTCGAGCTGCTCGTGACGAGTGTGGTGACGACACCTCCACCCCTGCTGCAGCGCGACGATGGGAGCTTCACGGGCCCGTCTGGGTCCGGCCGGACCTATGGTGCCGATCACGAGGGCAGCGGCGGCGTGGCCTACGTGCAGCAGCGTGGCGGCGGGGACTTTACGGGCCTTCCCGAGGCCCGACTAGGCCGGCACGGCCTGGTGTGTCCCTGCTACTGCGTCCGGTCAGCACCCGCAGGTGGCGGTGGAGGATGCCCTCCAGGTGGCCGTGCTGCTGCCGCCCTCCGGCTCCACTGGACTGGTGTGCTCTTGTCGTTGTGTCCGGTCGGCTACCGTCTTTGACGGTGGAGGTTGTTCCCTCCCGCGTGGTTGTGGTCCCCCGCCCTTGTCTACAGTTGTCTCTTCTCAGTCCGGCCTCGCTGTGTTTGCCATGGTGAGACGACGGTGGTGACTTCAAGACCAAGCTGGCGCTTGCTGGTGGGCGGCAAGTTTGGTGGAGCGCTACGGATTGCCCGGAGATGTGGTTTTTTGGGGGTCGGGAGAAATCCTGCCATCTTGGCACCGACGCGGCGACGCCTGCGTGTGTCGCCATTCCTTCCTGAAGGGCATCGGGTGTACCCCTTCCCCACTCCCCGTAGCGTACCGGGGGAAACCCCAGGACCAGTCCGGGCAGCAGCGTCGTCGTCGTCGCTTTCCTTCTCGGAGGTGTTGCTTGGTACGCGGCGATTCGGAGCGCTAGGATCGTGGTGGGATTTCTCGGAGGGCGCAGCGGTTGCGAGCCATCTTCGTTTTCGTCGATCCGCCGATGTTGGCTTTGTTTTCTTTTCTCTTCTCTCTTCTTTCTTTTGGGCTTGGGTGTGCTGTTTCAGCCCCAGCTGTGTTGTGTGGTGTTGAGTTTGTATCTCTGGCTGTATGGTGATCATTGCTTTATTTATAAAGCGGGGAGCAAGCCTATTTCGTCAAAATGAGCACCTAAGAAAAAAAGACCATATGCAGATAATGAAGAACCATAAGACTGAATGATTACAAATACAATTTTTATTTTTGAGCATTGCCTAACCACATAAGCGACAATGATAATAATATGGCCGTGCCTAGCCAGAAAACGAGTGCTAGATAGTCCAATTGAGCAATCGCTAATAAAAACGGAAAAGTCCCCCCGAACGTCCAGATGCCCGCCCCGCCCTCATCAGGAGCTTAGCACTCTACCAACACGCGGCAATCACGGGATAGCTCCCAGCATCTCCTACGCCCCATAGGTGCAGCATGTCTGTCGCTTCCCTTTGATTTTGGTCTTCTTCATCCATGATACTCCATGATAGGCATCAGTACATAGCTCTCCTTCATCGGTTGCATCCAAAAATTAAAAATCAGCTACCACCGCCCCCTCCTCCAATAAATCAAGGTAAAAATGTATGCACCTCAAGTTCCCAGGATTCCCCGTCCATCAATTAGATACATAAAAAAACCACATGCACAAACAAGTTATCTGTAGATCAAAAACCCTAGGGAATGTGCAACACACACAAAAACCAATAGTTGTGTGCTTGGATCTGTTAAAACCAACTCAACTAGTCTAGATCAATTACGGTAACACCTTTAGGGTTTTCCCCTAATAGCCGATACGAGAGAGAGAAAGAGAGACCGAGAGAGAGAGAGAGAGAGAGAGAGAGAGAGAGAGAGAGAGAGAGAGAGAGAGAGAGAGAGAGACTACCTTCTCCTCTATGCGGGGTCGGGCTCGAGGAACCGGCCATGGTCGTGTGGTGGTGGCCGGCGAGGTGAGTGAGTGGAGTGAGGGGTGGTGGTGCTTCCCGTCGCTACTACCAAAACCCTAGATTGGTAGGGGGTGTCGGTGGGGTGCCTGGCGCTCGGTGAACCTCATACTGAGTGCCGCCGGACCCCACCTCTTTATATAGGCAGCACGACAGGGGCCCACCAACCACTGTTTGGTTGGGCGCCCCCGATCAGGGCGCGATCATAGGGTCACGGTGGGTCGTTGGCCCACGCTTGTGGAGATCAATCTAACATTCTCCCCCTTGATCTCAACTTTTCGCTTTTACTCATTTCATCATGGATCAGTATATAGAGCATGTTTCATCGTCTCAGCTCAATTGCCGTTAGAATCAGACAGCTACAATGTACGCCTCCATTCACAATAGATTCTTTAATCTTTTGGGCCTCTTTATTGTCCGGAAATCATATAGACTATACCATAAACCCATGTCGACTATGTGTTCTCCAAAACACACTGGGTGGTAAGCCTTTAATTAGGAGATCTGCAAACACTCGTGTGTTTCTTTTATCTGTTCCTCTTATGCTCCAAGCATTTCAACATAATTCCGGACTTTCTCCTTTACAACGTATAACTTTGTGTCAATGTGTTTGGCACCACACTTGACTCGTTGTCTTAGGAATGAATTACTTAATGATTGTTGCTGTTGTCAACCATTATCAATTTCGGGCACAGGTTTCCTTAACCATTTTGCCTGTCCCTCAGCCTCATATGATGCTATAACATGTCTTTACATCACACTGATGTCAAGCTTTTAATTCTTTGGAGCTTTTCCACACAAAAACTCCAAATGTGAAATTTAGCGACAATTGTGGATTTCGCTATGCATTTCACAAATTCTTCCTTTGTACTCACAACCTTTTGAGAGCACTATTATAGATCTATCTTTGTACTCACAACTTTTTTTGAGAGCACTTGTTTCTTTTAGCATGAGGCCGATATCTTTGATTCCATTCCAGTGATCTATATCTGGATTGGACATTGCCAAAACAACCCGGATACGTGAATTGTCAGGGTAATATTGAGCAACCAACAGCGGAAGCATATGGTACCATATCCATTTGATCTGTTCTATGTTATCTCTTGGAACACTAAAGTTCCCAATTCCATTACCCTTGACAATAAGAACAGGCGTAGGTTTTCTCGACATGCATGCTTTAGAGACTTCTTCTCAGCATGTCCATGTGATATTTCTAATACCCCTTTTCTTCTTTTCTCAGTGAATCTCGATACTTATAACGAGAGACACTCTACCGAGAATACTCTTTTGAGGACAAGAACTTCTTTTCTCTGCCAGTAGTAGATTGACATCACCAATAGCAAGTAGGATATCATCCACATACAAGGGATTAGGAAATTAATTTCCCATTCTATGAGTTTGCACAAATGCGATTGTCCTCTCATTTTCTTTAACCCAAAATAATATCTGATTCTAGAGACTTGCTCTAGTCCATAAGATCCCTTGTGTTCTTTACTTTCATCTAATGTAACTCAGATCATTATGTGCCATTAGCACTCATTATAATCCGTTTATTCTCTTAGCACAAATCTTTCGATTTAAAATCGCTTTTTACATATTTCCTTTGGAGTCACATTGGCGTTGTAGACCCTTTATAGCCTACTGTTTTGGCTCCACTGGAAATTACTTTTGAGTCCCAAACATCGTCGGGATTCACATAGTCTCTAATCATTAAGACAAGTAGACACTTGTCAAAATCGATTGAGCGCTGCTTATAATTTCTGTAAATGAGGTGGGATCAACCTTCATTTAAATTTCTCTGATATAAACTTTATAGTCATCTGTTTTTCTCATATGAGGATGTTGTTGCTCTGTCATTGCCTAGAGCCAATTAATTCTGTAGTCTTCTATTTCCAAAAGGCAATAGCTCTTACAAGGACCTAAAACACAAGATCCATGTTTACTTGTTCATCTCTATTATAAAGCAACAAGCTCCCCCAGATAAAATCTATTCGAGCCTTAGGTATGTTCATACCATGCTCCCCCAGATAACTCCATTTTCTCCAAAATGGTGTATTCTTTAATCCTTTTATTTGGGTTTATTCTGTTATTCTGTCAATCTATCTTCTTTATGGCACTTTGAGTTCCGTCCTTAGTCTCCTTTCGGAGCTGTAAAATATCCAAGAATACATCTATCTCTTTACTTTAGGGGTATCATTATTATGACCGTCGTACTCCCCAGACGATCACAATTCATCATAGATCACCTAGATACATAATATGCATCACATTATCTGAAGTATAGGGGAGTTTATTCTGTAACATTCTCTATCTCTCTATCTCCCCCTCAAAATGTGGCAAGAACCTTTTTGCCACAATTTCGAAACTTTGATTATCTGCTTTATTCAAAATGAAGTTATCTTTTAACATATGGGAGTACTTTTTCCTTATTCCCTTTTCAAAAACTCACAAGAGTTCTTTCTCAATGGTACTTTTGCAAGTCACACTTGCATATCATTCTTATCTTTAGGTTCATTTGTGACTTTATTCTCTTTTGACTCATTAAGTGCTTTATAACTATGACACATGAAGTGTACGGTCGATATAAAAACACACGAGTCATCACATCTTTCTCCTGTCATGTAGGATAAGTCCTTTGTCAAAATTTTCTCCCGCCATGCGGGTATTTTCCCAGACTTTTCCCACCACGTGGGTATTATTATCGTCTTTTCCCGTCATGCGGCTGATTAAGAGACATAAATGCCACAATTGGCTCTTTAGACTGCATATTCAATCATCAAATTCAGAAATAAATCTGAATACTCTTTTATACACATGCTTAATCCAACGTTGGTCAAATTAAGCATTCATGTTGCTCGTTTAAAAATTTTCTTCATATAGAGTACATGAAAGAAATTCGTTAAACAAAACTCTGAATGATTTATTTGTTTTCTGCATGGAGAGTACATGAAAGACATTTGTCAAACAAGACTCTCGATGATCTATTTGTATTCTTGGATTAACATCCAAGAATTCCTTTTCTGTTGCAGTCATTCTTTAGAGAACATACTATCTCACTTTATGACCTTTCTTGGTCATCTTTCGGGTCACAAGTACCCACCCTTTTGCTTTCACGAATGAAAACATGAGAATCTTTGTCTAAGAAAATATTCAATAATAATAAATAATAATGAGCATAAAAATAACCCTTTGTTGGTCTAGTTAAAGATATGCACATTAAAACTTTAAAACTTTCTTTTATATTCTAAATCACCGTTGGGCAGAATTAGAATAAAACATCATCTTTTCTACACTAATTCTAAATCACCGTTGGGCAGAAACAGAATCAATGCACAAAACTTATAAACAGTATGATGACAATATTTCTATTGCAATAAAGAACTCTATTTAGAAAATAACATTATCATCGATTCTATTGCAGCGGAAACATGAAATATACATATCTCTATAGTTCAAGAGCATTTCTTGATCTTTATATTTTCTCTGAAAATTGATCTCTTAGATGCAAAAATTATCAGAGATCTAGCCCTTTGACTATGGAACTCATATAATTATAGTACTGCTATCATCAACGTTGGTCAGAAAATAACAATACCATAATTAATCTGTTAAACAAGTATCTCTCTTTTTCCTCCTCTCTAATTAAATTTTCCTGTTGGTTCCAATTTAATTAGAGGAGAGTCCTTTTACTTTACAGTAGAAACTGTAAAATATTCTCTGTATTTCACAAACATTGCACTGTTCTGGTATGTTCTCTAAACAAATTCATTGAATTTGAAAAGAGATCATCTTTTAGCAAATTATTTGTCTTAAAAGACTTTTTTTCCTTTAATTAAAATTCTCCTAGAGAATTTAATCAAAGATCTAAACAAATTCACATTGGAATCTGTATGTCTTTTCTTTTGATCTCTAAACAATTTTTTTAGTGAAATCTTTAACAAAATCATAACATTGCAATAAACACTTCAACATGCTCCTTTTAAATTTTAATTCTCACTTTTAATTCTTTTGACCTTTTAAATTTAAAGGAGCACATTTCTCTATTTGCAGCGGAAAAACATGAATAAAATTCTATTAACTTTATACTTTTCAGAAGCTTTTCTTTTACTTTTCTGTTTCCTAAACAAAAATTTCGTTGGATAATTTTTGAATAGAAAAAACTGGATGAAATTTGCCTAAAAACAGACAAAAAACAGCTTTTGAAAAAGTAAATCAGAGAAAAAACTCTGATTAATATCGCGCGGCCCATACCACGGTTTTCCTACTTTCGGCCCACGGCCCATCTGCTTACGCGCCGCACCCGCGCGGTGCGTAACTGGCTTCTGCAGCCCACATCCGGTTTCTCTGTGCGCCGCCCGCGCGTCACGCAATGCGGCCCAGCGGCCCACGGCCGCTCTGCTTTTTGGCCCATTGGCCTGCCCCACGCTAGGGTTTCGACCTGGCCCTCGGATTTCGATCGGACGGCCCAGCGCGCGTCTCGGTCGAACAAAACGACCGGACCGGCCGACCCCCGCGAAACCCTAGCCATTCTCCCCTCCGCTCTCCTCTGTCCGCCTGCGGCGGCGATCTAGGGTTAGGGACCCGCCGGCCGCCGGAGACGGCGAAGGACGCCACTGTCCCGAGCCACTCCAGCTCCTTCCCCTTCCACTCTCCTTTCTTTTCCTCTCCCCCCGGATGCAAAAACCGACGAGGAGATGGTGGTTGCGCCGTTGCCTTCCCCTTCGCTGGTGGCGCGTCCGCCTTGTGGTGAGCGCGCCGCCGTCGAAAGGTGGGGCTCCGGTGCCCTTTTCCTTTGCCCCTTTCGGGGTTGATTTCTTCTTCCAGATGCCCCAGTTGGTGCGCATCTGGATCGAGAGGAATGGCGCGGCCGAGAGGGCGGCGCACTTTGCCGGCGAGCCAGAGGCCCTCCGGTAAGTTTTTCTTTGCCCTTTGCGCTTTTCCCTTCGGATCTGGTGTTAGGTTTTCTGGGAGGGGATCTTTTCGGGTGGGGATTCATCTTTTCGATTTGATTTCTTTCTTCTTCTATTTCTTTGCTACCGAAAAGATCTAGATGCTAGCATAGCTCTGATACCAATGTTAAAACCAACTCAACTAGTCTAGATCATTACGGTAACACCTTTAGGGTTTTCCCCTACTTGCCGATACGAAAGAGAGAAAGAGAGAGAGAGAGAGAGAGAGAGAGAGAGAGAGAGAGAGAGAGAGAGAGAGGGAGAGAGAGGGATCGGAGAGACTACCTTCTCCTCTATGCGGGGTCGGGCTCGAGGAACCGGCCATGGTGGTGTGGTGGTGGCCGGCGAGGTGAGTGAGTGGAGTGAGGGGTGGTGGTGTTTCCTGTCGCTACTGCCAAAACCCTAGATCAGTAGGGGGTGTCGGTGGGGTGCCTAGCGCACGGTGAATCTCGTACAGAGTACCGCCGGCCCCCACCTCTTTATATAGGCAGCGCGACAGGGGCCCACCAACCACTGTTTGGTTGGGCGCCCCTGATCAGGGCGCGATCATGGGGTCACGGTGGGTCGTTGGACCCACGTGTGTGGAGATCAACCTAACAGGATCTCCTCGGAAAACAGCAAGGGTGATGTTACAACCAGCAACACAACACAAAACAAAGCTACAACTTACATGGACCCGAAAGCGACTAGGTGATCTGAAACCTACAACTTAGTTAGATCAACAACCCAGTTAGATGCAAGTAACACACATATCATACTAGACCTGCAATGGACTCAGCAGCAACACAGGGAACCGAAACTGCAACTTGCCCGCATAGGGAAAGCTACTAGGTAATCTGATAACTACAACTTAGTGCATGTCAAACAGCAACTTATTAAAGACGCAACTTGGCAGATGTTAGTTGCTCCTGATAACACCTGAGTTGCTCCCGGTGATCTCTTAGTTGCATCTCATAGCATCTGAGTTGCTTCAGTTCCTGCCTGAATTGCTAAAAATGTTTGCACGGTTGATGAAGTTGTTAATAGGCACAGAAAATTAATGCAATTGATCTTGTTCCATCTAGCACTAAGTTGAAAAATGGATGCAACTAAACCCTGTAGGTGTGCAACTTAACCTAATGTGTCTACTCAATTTGATTCGTGGGATAAAGCAACTTTATCAGTTGCATAATTGCACAATCAAAAATATATAAATCAACAACAAAAAATCTCGTACATCCATGTATATTCTTGTAAGGACAAACAAACTACTAGGGGCATAATGCAACTTGGCCCGTTCCATCTGCAACCCAAATGGGAAATAAGTTCAACTAGAATCACAATATGCGGCAACTAACCCAATTAGGGCTTTACACATCTGTGTTAGAGTTTCTTCTTTCTCTGCTTGGAGCCATGGCAAGCTGATATGTAGGAAGTTGACGATATCTGTGTTGAGTTGTTGTCACAGTTACTGTAGTTGCTATCTGAAAAGACTTTGTTGCAGTCGGGGAAGGCTGCCAGGGAAGTAATGGCTGTAGGATTTACTGTCATGGTGGTTGTTGGATGTGTTGTGTCGCGTACTGCAGTGTTGCCGCTAGAGGTTATGATGTTTGAATTCCACTTTAAGTTGATCCTGATGGTGGTACTAGCATGTTCTTTATCTGAGTTGCTGTTACATCTGCATTAGTTGTTCTTTCATAGTGTGTAGTTGCAGACATGTCTTCCCGAGTTGCTAGTGAAAATCCAATGATGAACTGAACATATATGGCTTTCATGTACCATGTCAATAACAACCCAGGTCATGCTGAGATTTTTTTGTCGATGGAGCGGGGCTAACCTAGTGTCGAGACACATTCTTCCCTAATCAGAACGCGTCTTGATCGACAGTATTACACTTCTGCATGAGAACCACGCACGGCGGATTCCCGCGGCCGAGCTCAGAGCCCTAGCTCCCCCGCGCGGCTGCTCTGCTCTACGCTGTCGAGCGCCACGCCTCGTCATGCGTCTGCTCTCCAGCGACGAGCTCCACTCGCTCGCGCGTGCGGCCGCTCTCCAACGCCGGACCCGCTCCAAAATCGCCTCGACGAACCCTTCCCGTCGTCGAGCTCGGAGCCATCCCCCGCAGCCGCTCAATGCCGCCGACCTCAAGGCCCCCCGCGCATCTGCGTCCCCAGCGATTAGCTCAACTCCCTCGTGTGTGTGGCCGCTCTCCGACGCCGGGACTCCACGCTAAAATCGCCTCGATGATCTACAGATTGCGATTTGCGAGCAGACAAGGAGGGGAACGGAATGGAGAGATGAGGGCATGTGGGCCACCCATCGCTGTCCGCCGCTGTCGGAACAGAGCGTGTCGCGCGGCTTGATCACGCCCATCCGACAGACGATACGCGATCGCTCGATCAAGCCAATGAGCAGTTGTGCACTTTTTAGCACTTGGATAATAATATTTGTTGGAATGTTTTTTGTTTATACTAAAATATTAAATATCACTACAATAAATTAAACTATATTTTGTCAACAAAATTATTTCTATAACTATTTTTCTACAATGCATAATCTATATAATTTATAAGTATTGGTGATAATATGTGTAAAGAGTACGATCTAACAAATATCTTAATAGCAATATCTAGTGTATTATTAAGTAAGCATATTTATCTAGAGTATAAACTAAATCGACTACATATTCATTACTCGTTTTTTCATGGTAGAAAATTTCTAGCAAATCAAAATTTAAGAAAGGTGCATGCTCTGTAGTTGGTATCGAAACAATATTGTTTAGAGTAATCACCAGTGAATATAAAATGGCGTGGATTTTTATATGTTTGCATCAAGGTTCAATTAAGCGCTAGGCGCTAATTGAGTGTTTTGTCTCCGCTTTTCTCTTTTCTGAAGGAAAGCGCTAAGCACATAAAGCACCCAT